>JAASGD010000307.1:0-26534 GCA_023334115.1 Globisporangium megalacanthum
ACTTGACTTGAGCTCATTCAGCAGCGCGCAGCACGGTGTATCTCGGATGCCCTCCCATGTTACTTTTTGGTGTCACTGAAGCATTTGCGTTCAGCAGACGCAGAAATCGTTGTTACTCGCGCGCAATGGCGTCCGAACCTGTTACATCCGAAATAGTGTGGTGCGTCCATGCCGGGATTCATAGCCGCAATTTCGCACACATACTGCAACGAGACCTTTTGTCGACGTGATGACGCCTGGCAAGTCGACAGCGGGCACCTCCGACTCTGTGTACCGGGCTCGCTTTTACGCGTTGGCGGAAAGTAAGCGATACGGCGGAATCGCGAAGGTGAACGAACCCGGTGCTTCATTCAATGCGCAGGTTCTGCTTGCGCCGCCACGGATGCTAAGGAGGATATTCTTGCTCTCCCGCACTGCCATGGCGACAAGCGACGCACAGTACGGTGCGAATCCGTCGATCTGGAGCTCAATATCAACAAGTCGACACGGGAGTACAAGTCCCTTGTCGCCACCAAGCCGAATTGTGATTGGGTCGTCGAGTTGCTGCACTGCGAGATGCAACCACCGGACGCGCTGTGGGGTAATTGCGTCGAACGGCGCTCCGTTGTCAATGAATGTGGAGATAGCGAGATTCCGAATGACGCCGGTCTTCCCGAGGTAGCCTTACATTAGTGCTGCGGCTTGGGCTGGCTGCGGTTGTGGTGCTGGTGTTGTTGGTTGTGATGATGATGATGATGATGCGAAACGTGATGATGCAGACCCCGAAAGGTCTGTACACGGTATCACTAAGTCGCGTATCGGGGCTTCGACATCACCAACGTGACCATACCAGCGGGGCGCCTACCCGCTGAGACATCGAGCTCTTCTGTCCATAGGTCGGCCAACGATTGGCGAGGTGCCGCATCGCACCGCATCTATTCCACGCAGCGTTGAGGACGAACTTGTTGAACTCTTCCTTGGTCGCTCTATACTTCTTCGCCACCTCGACGCCACTCACACGCGACGGCTGTTGGGCTGTTCACGGGTGCGTTGCGGATCACAATGCGCGTCATCGAAGCGCTGCGCATGCTGGATAGTGCCCTGCAAGGTGCCAGGGGTGTTCTGGGAGATGTAGAAGCTGGTGTCGGCGCGCGGGTTCTGCTGATAGAGCCAACGCTTCACCATTTCTGGTAGCCCCTGAGACGACTGCGACAAGAGCAGCATGAACCTGCTGGTGGACTTCTCCTGCGTTCCAGTCGCACGCAGGTTGTGTAGCTTAGTCAGGAGCTTGTACTCGTAGCCAGACCCGCGAAAGCGCATGCGTATATGTTGCTTGAACAAGAAAAATGGTCCGATAAAGATCACCAAGCGTGCGCTTGAACTCTCCGTACCACGACATAACGTCGGTTCCGAGCGCCGAAACGACGAGATCCACAAAGCGCGAATATTTGCTGTTGCGCTTGGCAGCGAACTTGCGGGACTGTCCCTCGATCTAAAACAACCAGAGCTCGGCGTCCACGCAAAAGTGACCGTTAAATCGGGGTGTCTTAGGTCTCTGCCTCTGAGGCGAGGCTAGCGGACTCCATCATCTCGCGCTGCATAACCGCCTCATGTTCGACGAACAGTTGCTGCTGCTGTTGCTTGGGAACAATCCTTTCCAGTAGCTGGGCAGTAACGTTCGCGCTTACTGCCGGCGTAGGTTGAGCTGGCGCCGCTGCTTGTGGCGACAGCGCAGGCGGGGTCGTGCTCGCAGGCGCTCGTGGAGGGTAAGGCGCGCGTGGAATGCTAGTGGATCGCTCTTTATCGGTTGGAGGGTTAATTCCGGGTTGTTAACGAGGCCGAAGGTTGGGAGTTACGTATTCTCTGGAATTTTTCCAGAGTAATTCCGAGATCTGACTTGGTCTACCTTTTCTGAGAATATTTTCAGATTTTTGACCATTCGGGTAACCTTCATGGGACCTTTTCTGGATATGTCGAAAAAAATTCTTTTAAAATCAGAAACTCAAAATAATTTCAGGCCTTCCCAAGAGGTCTACGTCTGTCCTTGGAAGACATCTCCTAAAATTAATTTCGTACAGGGAACATTCATGCCGCATTCATAAATCCACATAATAATCGCTCATAAACGATACGTTTTTGGCGAGATTGTTGCTCGTTCTGGGGAGGTAAACAATTCTTTCCCTTATATAGGAATGTCTGTCCTCGGCAGACATCCCCAAATATTCGGATTACATTTCCGACTACCCTTCTATCTGCGCTTGTATCGGGAGATGCTGTAGTCTGCTGTCACCGAAATAGGACAAAAACGGAAAGCCACTTTTGCACATTTGTCTCTGAGCAAGCAATTCTGACGGTGTTAGGCACTGCATACACAGTGCCACTTTCCTGGTACATGTATTACTGAGAAATTCATGCTGTATGACAACCATTTGGAAGTCGTTTACACGTCATCAAATGCATACATCATGTTAACCCCTCAATGTCCATTGTTTACCCAAACCTGAAGGGTTTAATTCCAGAGCTTCACCGGGCAAGGTACGGCACTGTTCAGACTGATGAGCGATTTCATGAACGCGTGAGCAAAGTGAACAGACGAGGCGAAGACGACGCCAGGTGAACTTGTCGATTGAGATTCACGCATTTGTGCTCTACTTTTGAAATTGTCACGGACTGGGAGCGCTCTAGAGAGATGCAAGGTGGATTGCAAACTGAGAGTCGACATGCCGTGCGCAGTTCGCACGGCGCCAGGCTGCCCTATCTTATGAAATTCCTAGGAAATTCCTATGAAACTGCTTCCATAGATCTGGCTAATCTAAACGAAGGATACGTACAGTGCCGTAGATCTCACAGAGCCGAATCTCCGAGCGCGCAGACGCTAACTAGTAGATGAAACTGTCGCAGACTTGATGCGTGTGCGTCACAAGATTTCCCTCATACTTATTTTGGCTGTGTTCGGACACGATTCCAATACTGTACCATCATCTCCTCCTTCCTGTTTGCTTCCAGCGCAGAAGCAGCCAGTATCACCGACTCCAATGCAATGACCGCACCATCTTCCTTGAGCGAGATCCCGGAGTGGTATCTCCAGTCGTGTCAACTGAAGTGGTACATTACTTAATAGATGCAGACGCTATTGCACTTTTTAGAGATCGCCCGAGGCGTCGATCGCGAATACCTTTGGATCTTCCCGACTCTGTGATCTCGCCTCGCACGAAATAGTAGCATGGACTACAGCCTGGCTTGTGAAGGTGCTAACTTTAACCCTAAAGAATCAGACTGCACAGCCTGCACGACGCCGAGACACTGACGGATAATGTTCATCCCACTCAAAGAAATGAGAGGGATTTATTGCAGAAAAATACTGTTGTTGATTCGATTATTAATGGTAACGCCTTCTTCCCAACAATCAATAAACCCTAATTGTTTTCCAAGTCCTGCGCGAAGTTTGAGGATGCCGAGCCAAACGACTCCGATCGCCCATGGCTTCTTCTCAAAGTTGTACAGCATGGATGCTCGTCGCTCGCTTCACTACATTCTATACGCACTCACCGTGACGGCTTGGTCTGTGCGCACAGTTCGCTACGCCAATCGAGGAATAAAAAGGTCCATTGCGTTTATCCATAGCGAACTTCCAGTTTCTCGAACTTTAGCACCAAGAAGTTTCACACCACAACACACAAAATTTTGAACTAAGCCATCCTCTCGATTCTACTGGTTGAAATTGTGATGAACATTCGGAGAATGCTTGGCTTTCCGAGGCGAAGCGCTTCGCAGACAAACCCGGAGGCAAGATCACAAGGACGGTTCCGGATGAGCGCGGTCGTTCGGTCGTTAGAATAGACACGCAATATAAATAGACATAGGAGGCGTCGTAACGGACAGAAAGGAGGAAGCGGTAGTGATAGGCGCCACGAGGTTCACTTCCGTTTGTTCTTCGCCGCTGGTGAGCTACTTCAAATCAGCATCCCTCTCTCAAGATGAGCATCTCCGTCGCTGTCGGATCTCTCGCGCTCCTTGTACCACGCCAGTTTCCCGCATTCACATCGCTTTAATACGTGCGAGTACGGGGGGTCATCGAAGTGTCTTCGAATTTTGTGGCGGTCCGACACGACGCAGCCGACAACACCGGTGAAGAACTGACGATCGAGACGGCGACAGTTCTGCGTCGCCTTGTTTAAGAGGGCAAATCGACGTCGTGGCCAGGGACCTATGTCGGGCATACCATCGCATTTGCTGCCTATCCGGGATCAAGAATGGACATGTGGTCGTACGGCGCCGTCACGGGGTCCACCCACACCGAACACGTGGTGTCGCTCGATATCGCTACCGAAAGCTCAACGCTGACGTTAATGACCACTGACTCCACGCCTCTGATCAAGGCCGAACATCTCAACAATGCTCTACAGACGGATGAAAAGATTAAATCCATGGCCATGAATGCAACCGAGCTTCTAGAGCTACACAACAAGGTGTGTGCGATCGGATCGAAGCGCCGACCTATCACCCTGCCAACGAACCTGCGCCGCCTACTGTCAGTCCAGTTCGAGGGGGGGTCCGAGATAGCGCTCGTCAAAGAGAACACACTCAAGCGTTGCCTTCTACGGCGCCAGCACGTCATTGGATGTGTAACATGATCAGCAAAGAAACGGACATGCGACACCATCTTGGACCCGCAAAACGCATTTCTCGATCACTTTTCGGCTTCTCGTGAGAAAAAAGGGGGTCGCTGATACTCTGGGTTCTTCAAACCCGCCCCGCCGTCAGCGAATAACGCCATCGATCAGGTCGGTAGCAGTATCTGCAATTGCTGCTAGCCGTGGTTTTGACAGCGAAGCGCCGAGCTTAGCCGGCTCAGATTTAGCCGAGTTGCGGCGTCAGCACCGCACGCTGCGCCTTGGGGACAGATAACGTCTCTCTCTAAAAGGAGACGAAGATGAACAAGATCTCAACGACAGGATCGAAACCTCAAACGACGTGAACGACAACAGTAACGCGATCAAGAAAGGTGCCATTCAGCTATCGTCGACGGAGTGACTCATTCGCAATCCTGTCGTCAGCAGCCACCAAAGAAGCAAGTACTCACAGTCTTTGTTTGAATATGTCCAACTTGCCGAGTCCATGATATTCTGAGCGACACCACCAGTGCTACGTGGGCACTTTGAGTTCTGGTTCGGTTCCCGCGTCATATCGGTGATGCAGTGCCGCCCAGTCGACGTCATGGACGAGATGGAAGCAGTTGAGCTGGACCTCGACATGACTCACTGCGCTCAGACCAACCGGTTGCCGCCATCTTCATCTGCTGTCAACGTTCAACCCGACATCGGCGAGCTTACGACGCTGGAGACCTTTGCAACCGATTTTTACAACGCGCACACACGCCCTGTCGTGACAGAGGCCACCACGTTCATCTCCGACTAGGAACGCGTCGGCCAACCAGATGCCGAGGCGTGCAAAATGCTAGGCTTCTGGATTAATAACAAGTTTGGCAGGTTTCGGAGCAAGATTGTGATGTTGGGGATCGAGGCCACTGTGAACGCATCAACGGAGTTTTCCTGTCACGCCAATACGCTGATGGAGCTGTAACACGCCGCTCAAGGTCACAGATTCTCGCACTACGCAAACGGAGGTCAGCGCCTCCACTCGCAACGCCCGATGCCGAACCGAGGTCGCCCGCGTCAGAACCACCACCAGAAATTTGGCGACGTTCCTCAGACTGTCCTCGAGAAGCTGCCGAAGGAGGACGGCAAGACAATATGCATGAAATTCCTGTCTCGTGCCGGCTGTCATGGCGGTCAGTGCTGCCACTGCTTCCCCAGTGCTAGTGCGCAGTCAAACTCAGACGGTTCCACGAGAAGTGAAAGAGTTCATCACAGCAAACTACAACGGATTGGCGGATCACTGCAGAGACTTATGAAACCAGGCGACCATCCTGACCTGCCGCGTCACATACGTCACGACGCAGAGTGCGATGTGTGATGGATCAAAGACTGGCGGACTACCAGAAAGGCGTCAGACACGAACGATTGCTGCGTCTATGGGCACGAAAGCTCTCACAGTTGTACGACGGAAAAACGTGGCTGACTTGGAGCGACAATTGTACACACTCCATCAGACGAGCAGTGCTTTTATGGACGCTATCCGTACCTACTAGAACGAGTACTATGCGGCACGAAGGCGGGAGAGACCACCAAAACCTGCACATTGCTCTGGTGTCGACACCATTGCAGTACGATACAAATCCAAGCTACCGCGCCGAGCAGCATTGTCGCTCTCCGCACTGATACGCGTCTTCCGAGGGCAATCGCCTGACGACGGCCGTCTGAACAACGACGTCATTGAGCTTCATTCGACCCGAGACTCTCGGCTCTGGTCACCTACGAATCGAATGAAATCGTTCGAAAGGGTGTTGTCCCGCTCGAGAACCGACCACTCCAACAACGTCAACGACCCGAGAACCACCGTGCAGCTCAAACCGACGTGGCGCAAATCTCCCAACGGACCCGAATTGGTCAAGATGCTTGTCGCTATCTTGTGCTCGACAAGGATTTCTTGGATCTGTATCTGAAGATCCATGTCAGTCCGCTCGTTGTCGTCGAGAAAGCAGGCGGGTCCAAGATCCGCATCATCGACGAGTACTATTTCCCACCTGGTGGCGCTGTGAACGACCGCAGAGACAGCTCGAACTTTCCTGTAATCAACTAGAACCAGCCCAGGGACATCTCTCGCCGGATACACCAACTGCGACTACAATTCCCCGGTGAGACGATCATGATGATGCTCGGGATGTCTGTGGCGCGTCCCGCCACATCCCGATGAACGCGGACCACGCGCACATGTTCGCGTTCGTGATAGACGACTGCGTTGTTGTCGATCTGGTATGCCGGTTCCGCTGGTGCGGCACGCCCGCGTTCTACTCGCTAGCTTGCGCGCTCATCGCGGACTTATACAAGGGGGAGCCATTTCAACACTCGGGCGAGGCGCATTGACCGCTGAACAGCAGCGTTTGGCGCGGCGATCACGTGTGCGTCGAGATGGACATGGGTACTCGGTGGGCTGAGGACAGCTTGCCTCTTCGTCGCTCGGTGGGGTCAGTTCTCAGTCTGTCCATGATGAGCGAGGACAAGTTCACGCCTTGGTTCCAGCAAGGCAAAGCGCTCGGTCCCCTTTGGAACACAGAAGGTGGTGTCGTCAAGATTCCCCAAGACAAACTTGTTGCCGCACGTGACCTCGTCAAGGTGACTCTGCTGTGCCAGTTTGACTCTAGCACCGACCTTCTCAAGTTGGTTTGTCGTCTTCGGCATGATTCAACCTGTTTCTCGAGTGCACGGGCATTCTTCCATCGTCTGTAAATATTTGAAAGCAGTCTGCCGCGCGGCGGTCGACATCGCATTCCGCATGCTGTACTTCAGGTGCTGAAGTGGTTCCGCGCCACGCTGCATCTTTAAGTTGTTGGGAACGCCATTCCTGTCGAAGCCTTTGCTAAGAGTGGGTTCATCGACGCGCCCGTGTATATGGGCGCGTCGAAAACCGGACTATGCGCGCTCAACCCTACCAGAAAATAGCTTCTGCGTGTCGAGTACGCGAGCGACATCGACTGGCTGTGTGTTGCAAACAGTACGATATAATTTGCGGGGATCAGCAGCGCAAACCTCGCAGTTCTACACTGTGGTCCGTAGTGGAGAGACGGTGATCCGGGTCCAGTCACCCGTGTCTGCTTCTGGATTGACAACGCAAGTGCCGCAAGTTGGGTGTACAAGCGGTCATCACTAAACGACGAAGTCCGGATGCTGAACTGCACGTGTGGTATAACGCACACAGCAGAACTCTTCCCTCTGGGCCGTGTACCGAACCGCCCTGACGTAGATTGGGCAAGCGTGGATGCTTGCGTGATCTACCGCTGTGGTGAGGTGGGTCCTTGCGCGCTTGAAACGTGTGTCGGGGTGGCCAATCGGAGATCCTTCGATCCGATCGGTCGGGGGTGATCGCAGGCGCGGCGATATCCGCGGGCGGGACCCTAAATATATCCTCGCTTTCGACCGCGTGTCCTCTTGTAGGATCAGTCGACCCTCTTCGCCTCGCGGCGGGTTTAACGTGTCGTCCATTCGGGCACGAGGGGAGTGGTGTCGGATGCGTCACGCATGCGGTGAAGACATATGGCCGCCGCGAGCGCGCCGAGCAGATTCTCTACACACTTGCTTTCCAAAGGCGAAGAAGCGGGATAACTTCACTGTTAAGCACCCCCAAATATAATCCTGGTACTAGATTTCCTTCTTTGCGCTATGACGATGCCTAACCATCCTGATGACGTCACCAACCCTCAAGCTGGGCCTCGCTGAGGGCACTCGGCTGTCACAAACCGCACGATCGACGGATTTAACCACCCATAGTCCGCCAACACTTAGCTGATCAGCCGCGATGATGGTCGATAGAGCTGAAATGGAGACAAATTTGCGCCCACTTTACTACACCTGCTATCATTGGCAAAGCATCAGTATTCCCTCATTTGCACTGCGTGCCACGTGCCCGGTATCGACAATGTCATGGCAGACGCAGGATCAAGTGCGTGGTCGGCAACCCACCCGCTCTATTCAGTCTGGACTGACCTCCGGTGTACGCGGTCATAGGTCCCATTCGACGATCTCTTCATGATATGGAGCGACTGATCTTCGACCAAGCTCTCGCTGGCTCTAACACGTCCAAGTATGAAAAGCACTAGCGGCAGTTGCGCGGGTTCGCTCACGGAATGGGCAGGTCCCCCCTGGCTCAAAAGTGGCGACTGACGCAACGACAAGAAGCTGCGGTGATTTGCAGTGCTTGGGAGTCAAAATGCAACCAGAGGCGTACCGTAAACACCTACTCGATAGTCCACCTAACGGTCGCCAGTATCCAGTGGACGCATCGACGCTACGTCGGAGTTGACCTAGCGCCATCACCAAAGTTGAAGCTTCTGATGAGAGAGATCAAGCATGCATCTCGGCCAACGCGAACGAAACACGCAGCCACTCCTGGATTTCTACACCCTGCTGCGCCGCTCTCTCAATCTTCGCGACCCAGCACGGCGTCTACTATGGGGCTCCATCCTTCTCAGCTACTTATTTCTGCTCCAACGATCCGAGTACATGCGCGCCGGCAAGGCATCTGCCAGACACGCTCTAAAGGACGGCAACGTCTTCTTCTCTGACGCTCGCGGTTCGCCATCTTCGTCGACGGTGTCACAATCGGGCTCCAAGGTGTGAAGAATGACCAGTACAGGCGAGGCGCGTGGAGAACAAATCAGGGGACACAGTACTATGCCCGGGAGAGGCGATGAAGCACATTCGAGCAGCTCGCGCGAAGCTCGGAAAGATGCGCGAGCAACACCTGTGCTCTGGCATCACAAGCGGGTATGTCGCATTGGCGTTTAAGAACGTGGCCATCCAATCCGGAGTACCAGCGAGCTTTATTCGACACACTCGATCCGGATCAGCGAATCTACAGCTCCACTCAATGGTACTGCAGACGGGCTACCAATCAAGCTCCTCGGACGTTGGATGTCCAATTGCTGCGAGGCGTATCCTGTACAAGCCGCGGCGGCGACTATCGACCTCGCCTCAAGAAATGTCGCCAAGAACCACCGGCCATCTTCAACGTCGCGTGAGCCAATCAAACTAACCCTGGGGCCACTCACCACGCTCACATAAAGCCCAGTGACAGCGCAAAGCAACAAAGCTACTTTGGCCCCCTTACTCGCTTCAAGAAGATCACGTGGATGGAAACGTCGGTATAGCTATTGGATATTTATATTAAGCAGTCAATAGTTGTGTGCTTCAAGTCACGCTTAAACCATTTGATATCGCGACACAAAACGAAAAGTACTTTGGCCTATCACATCTAGACATCTTATGCCTAGATCTAAATCTGTGTTGCAGGAAGCCGGCGGTTGAAGTTGTGCAACCCAGTCTTTGCGCTTTTGTGGGAAGTCGACACATACGTACAGTACTGCAGTCACAATTGACCCTTCGTGCGAAAGGTCGAAGCCAAATATGGGGATACCGATCTTCGCAACCTAAAACTTTGTCCGAGGCAGGCATGAAACAAAGGTTTTGGGAAGTAGACTTCTGAGGATAATCAAGAAGTAAAGTTTCCAAAAGTAAACGTCTTCAGCGAAAAACCTTCCTGATTATCCTCAGAAGTTGACGTCCGAAACTAGAAACCGTTGAAACTCCGTACATAATCGTAATGAAGTTTTACATATCGCCAAACCAATCCAAAAACCTTCGCTTTTGAGCGATCTGGTTGGTCAAACGCGACTTTGCTCTGATTGGGCATAAACCAAAACGAAGATTGCAATCTTCTGGCGGCGTTGACAAGCTGCACAAAAGGAAGTCGCAAGAGCTGACGAGCATGGACAGAATGAAGGAGGTCGACGTCAACACGGCTCAGCTCGTTGTTCACAAGGCAGCCATGGACACGTCCGAGAGCATTGAGGACGTCGGGGCGGCGGAGCTTGTCGTGTACACGCAAGTGGCAGGCACGGTGGCCGTGTGTGGCGGCGCCAGCTATTCGCCGGCAGTCGAGGAGATCCTTGGGCAGTTCCGTGCCCAAGCACAGCAAATGCTGCGCCAACAGCTCCAGTCGCACGAGCACCACGCCGTGAAAAACGAGAACGTGCTCGCGATCTTTCAAGCCTACGGCGAAGCCCAGATAGCGATTCAACAAAGCACGGAGCAGCGCCTACAGAGCGAACTGTAGGAGTCGCACGCGGAGGGCGCGCTGGTGTCCCTTGTAGACGCCCGTGCTGCTGGAACGAAGCGCGACATTGAAGAGGGCGACATGCGAGCTCTCGAGGCGGTTGGAACGACGACACTGGCGAAAGTTCAAGAAGCCGCGATGTCGCGTCTGCAGGAGTTTGCCAACAAGATACACTCTAAGCTTGACGAAGGCGTGCAGGGAGCGTGGGCGAAATCGCGTGGCGAGGCTGCCGAAGACCTCCAGCAGAAGCTGACGCAGTTCCTTTCAGCGACCGAGAAGCATATCCACCATATGATTCCCAAGTTGGACGAAGGGAGCAACAACAAGGCGTTAGACGTAGCCAACTCGGAGTCGGATGCGCTAGTCGCACTCAAGCAGGAGTTCGAAGAGAAGGCTCAAGGAGCTGTTGAGGTTGCGGTGAAGGACAACGTCGGCGTGGTTGTCAGCGATACCGAATCGCATCTCAAGGGGCACTTTCGCCATCTACTAGAAGGCTGCGCCAAGAGCGCTTTGGAAGCGGCTAGCACGACTGTAGTGTCAGCAGCGGAGGCTACGGCCGCAAAGACGACAGAGGCGCTAGTGACCGCCTGAATCACGGTTGCAGACGGCCATCGCGATGAAGCTCGCTCAGATCCAGCAGAAGACAAACCACCTGGCGCCCAAGAACGCAGAAGCCAAGGACGAGGCCACAAGCTCCAATAGCCTCATGCGGTCGGAGGTCGGCACAGCAAACACTACAGCTGTCAAGGCGAACTTCGGGAATCTCGAGCGACAGATGCAAGTGCCTGTAAGAAAGGAGCTCGAGAAACACCTGACAAAGGCGCTTTAGCAAGCTGAGACGAATGCCGACGAGCGCGCGCATCGCCGAACAGTCGAGTCTGAGAAGAAGCTGGAGCTGCTTGTTGACGAAAGCCTGGCGCATTTCGCGATCTCGACACCTGTTACTCCTGACTCCAAGACGCTGAAGCTGATCGAGAGCGGTGATTCCCCTGAACCGGCTGAGCTCGCTGCACCCCGCTGAAGAGAAGAATAACAGCCGTCACAGCACGGCGACAGCACCAGCTCCTGAAGCACCCACTCCGACCACGGCAAGCACCAGCGCCGACACAGCATGCACTCGTGCCGACACCGTCAGTAGCACTCACCGCCAAGTAGGAGTCCCGGAGATTTCCCGTCTGCTGGCCCCGCCCATCCAGACTCCCCCTATCCCTGCTGGCACTGTTGACGATGCCAAGAAAGCCACGCAGAGTTCACTGTCGCAGGACTCGATCGAGAAGACCTTGGTCGAGTCTGTCGAGATCATCACCCGCCACGTCATCGAGACGAAGATGGAGGAGATCGCACTCGAGATTATCAAAGAGGACTTGAAGCGTGTCCGCGCTCAATAGCGCGGAACGTCAAGTGGCTGAACTGCGACTGGCGGCGAGTAAGCTGTTGGACGACTTGTAGCGAGTCCGCGAGGGGATTCAGAGGCAGATGGACGAAGACGACTGAGGAGCAGTGCAAAGGAGACACGCAGACAGTCACAAAAGTGGAAGTGGCACATGTATTGCAATGCTTATGCACACATGATATGCATGTTCACGGCGAGATCAGGAAGCGTATGATCAATCACAGCGTAACCTGATCAAGCGAGTAACTCCTTCGTTTCTTCGTCGAGGTTGGATGCGGAGTAGATGTTCTGCAACTGGATAGCCATGTCGCCGTCAAGTTCGTGAAGCGCGCCGACGATATTGCTGGAGGGAAGGTAGGTGTCGCATTGTATCCTCTCGCACTGCGGGAGATTCACATCGTCGCGGTTGCACGACAGGAACGCAGCCATGTCGATCTTCGCTGCAGACAGAATCGTTCGTCGCGGAGTAACCATTCTGCCCCACAAGCCGAAGTCTCGTACGATTTGCGCCGACGACGTCGGCACGCTGAAGACGAGCTTGGCGACAGTGGGTAGGTACTTGTAGTTGCTGGTCTCAAGCTACCGCTACCAGAAGCCGATGATCGACACCACATTTACCGGAGGCTCGGCGAGGCACCACTGGAACTCCTCTCCCACCCTTCACTCTGTGGCGTCTGGTGGCGTCGCTACCACACTCTCCGTCGTGCAGCCAAAGAGCGACATCAAGTCGTCGGGAAACGACGTCGCAGTGGCTCCAACGGAGATGTCAGTGCCGTTGCCTTGCGCCCATGCTGGTTGCTACTTGCAACATCAGCCTCTTCACCTTCTCATATATGCACCTTGCTCTTGACCGACTCAGCGGTGCTGGCGCAGGTGTCAGGAGAGAGACCTTTCTGCGAGTTGCAAAACTTGACCGCCTCGCCCAGCATTGCGTCCAAGAGCTTGAACTGCCGCTGGAGGAATATCTGCATTTCGAAGATGTACGACGTGGTGAGCCGAGCAGCATGATCAGTGTAGCGGCTGAAAAAGCGGCTGTCCAACGCGTCCGCGAAATCGCCGCGCGTCTTGCTCACCAGAGTCTTCAACTCCCACGGGTTGAAGCACCTGTCGTTTGGTGAGCTTGCTTTGTAGTACTAAAGCGGTAGGTGCTTGTTCGCGGTCGCCATCCTGAGTCGGAACATGGTGAGGAGCATGTCGCTTTGCACCGGCTGCTCCGTTGGACTCTTGAAGTTGAGCACGGCGGTTGGTTTCAGCAGCGACAGCAGCTGCATGAGCTCGAGTTTGTGGCTTTGAAGAGGGAATAGTAGTTTAGTTGTTGATCCGAGTGTCGATGCAATTCTGGCGCGCAACCAGTATTCGAGTGGACCCCACTTCTCTATGACCCGTTCGATGACGCGAGCGAGTCCTAGGAACCGATGTGAGCGGTAGTCGAGTAGATGAATTGGCTTGCTCGACCCCTCGAGTTCGCACAAAGCCTCGAATAAGTTGCCCAATATCTTGACGTCTCTCACCAGGCGTATAGCCGTTCAAATAGAGTTGACCAAGTCGGTAATGGCGGTGTTGCGCGACCTCTGTCCGGGTTCGAGTCCGAAGGCATGTTTCGTTGCCGCGTTGGTCATGTGTGCGACACACCATTCCCACTCAAGCCCCAGTCCGCTGCGCATGATCAATTTCACGTCTGCTTCGCCGTCACTCTTAGCGGCAGAGACCCAACCGCTTTTGCCCAAAATCGTCGAGCAGGCCGGTGATCCTTCGTTTGAAGGGCATGCGAATGCCTTCGGCGCGCTCTCCATAGTCTGGGTTAAACAGGCAAATGCCAAGCACGATCGACCGCAACTTCCAGGTGTTGTCGGCAAAGTAGACTCAAAGCCCCAAGTAGTTCGCACTCTGCGTCGGACAGGTCCACAAGTCCGCTACTAGAGTCCGACTAGGCGCGCCACTCACGGTGCTGAGCTGGATATGGCGCGTGGCCTCCCGATTGGCAGCCGTGTACGTCACTACGATGAACTGGATGACGTTCTTGTGATTCATCTTGACGCGGAATTTGTCCTTGACGAACATATCGCTGATGATGACCGAGTCCTCGTACTCGCCGAACACGAAAAACAAGCCGTTGTTGAGGATGCTGCGAGTCAGAACGAGGAGATTCAGTGGTGTTGGTCACTTTGCGAATATTGGTAGTGACTTCAGGTACTCGATCTCGTCCTCTTTGCTGCGCTTTGTCGAGTTCTCCGCGTCGGTCTTGCTCGACATGGCGCCGTGTGCCTCCTTCAGATGTAGAGTTGCGTTGGATGTCTTGTCGCTGTAGAACGGGAAGAACTCGAGCGCGTCTCGGCAGGCTTGGCTCCCCAGGCAGATTCACACGAGTTGCTCACAGGGTTTGGTATTGCCCTTGGTCCCTTTGTAGTTCTTGTCGTGCACGCAAACGCCCCACTTGAACACCACCGAACTCTCGCTTTGGAGGCCTCAGCTCCAGCACCGAGTCTTCATCCAGCGCGAACCGGGATACTGCGTCTTCAACCGCAGCCGGAACCGCGTTTATTGAGATCGAAACTGTGCGAGCCGATTGCTGGATGGCTCACTTGCTGGGAAACGACTCAAGTAGCCACGTAGCAGACGTGTTAGGCGAGCGTCTGGGACCCAGTTGGTTCAGGGTCTGAATGCTCGAGAGGCGAGATCGCCGCCGTGTCGTCGAGAGCTTCGCACGCACGTGGGGTTTTCCACCATACGGTTCTTGAGCTGTATGCCGACGAGGAGACCAGCGCGCGTTCCGCGCGCGCTGAGAGCTCGTCTGGACGTGTCGGATTATCGAGAGCTATGGCCGCCAAGATCAAAACTTCTCAGCACGCGGCGGAGACTCTGCAGAGTCTGGCGTGCTCTTGTGTCGAGTGCCGTGAGCAGGGGTCGGTGAGATGGATGGATAGGTCGTGCACATGCAGCACACCTCGTCACCGAAGACGTGGAGAGCCTTCGCCGCTCCGTTTGCCGCTATTCATGCGTGAAGTCTGCTCAGCGCTTCTTGTGTCGCTGCCGGTGTCGCTAGTACCCGTCTTGTCACCTGCAAACATGCACAATGATCACCGTCAGACTCGCAACGCCTTGGAAACTGCTGGTGCTGCCAACTTACCGATGTAGAGGTACAGGCGGGTTGTGCGCGCAGGCCAAGGCGGCGTCATGCACGTACGAGGAGGTCTGCAGAAATGGAAGTGTTTTGTGCAGCTCTTCGACCAGTGTATCTTTCGCTTGCTCGCCTGCAAGATACATGAAAATCAATGGACATTCGTCCAATCAGAGTGGCCGGCGAATGAAGTTTGGGCGTTGCAGTATCAACATTCACATTGCTGCACCTTAAAAATGGCCAACCTTCACAAATTTTCTAAGGTTTACTCGGAAGTGATACTGCGACAAATTTTCCTTCCATCGAAACGACGGAAGTTGAATCCTGGACAAAAAAACCTTCGAAGCGCCAAACTTCGTTTCAGGGAGGCCACACGAGGTGTGATATCACAGCGAGGGCCGAGGACTCGCTTTCGTTCTTTCACTACAATTGGTCATTATCAGGATCCGTATTTGTTCGTGGCTTCCAGGCGGGCTATTCCCAAGACAGGGACCTAGATGACCCCAAATGCTCACAACAGGAACCTGTCGCAAAACAGGGACTCAACAATAATGTAAACCACATAGTATTGGAAATTCTCGAACAAGCTTCAGAGTGAGAACACGAAAGACTCAAGCAAACTTTCTCGCACTTCGTCGCCAACTTCCCCAGCACCAGCAGCAACACGTCGAGCACCATCACCGCCTGAAGCAGCCGCAGCAGTAGCACCGCGTGGCGCTGACAACCTCCTTCGCGCCCGAGCGCGTGCCACACTCGTGGGGTTTCTGGTCGTGTCACTTGGAGGGCCGTGCTACCACCTGCCGCACACCCAAAGGTCAGCACTAACATTCTCGTGTACTGCTGCTTTGATGACATCGACTCACATGACTTGCACTCGATTACTCAATGCCAGAAGTTGTGTCCAACCCGGCACTGGTGGCGATATCAAGTACGAGCAAGTGGGGATGGAGACGGCAAGGAGAGTAGCACCATGCAGTACAAAGGATACCGCGCCGACGGCAGACACTCGCGGGACCGCAGCAGTCAGCACAAGGTGTGCGGTCAACCAGCAGTCCGTCGAGGTGCCCGTGCCGCCGACCGCTGCTGAGATGGAGTCGTCGCACACTACACAGTCTTGGCCGGTCAATCCGTCATTGAAGAAAGCGCTCGTTGGTCCAGGCAGAGGCGAGAACAGGTGCACCGTTGATATGCACATCCGAAGGCGTATGCCGCATAACTGTACAGCGCTACTGAAAGCCGATAACACGAAACTACAGAACGCACAAACGCTTTGGTCTTGAAGAAGTATGAAAAGAATGCGATTTGTTTCGTCGACGAGCGCATTGCGCATACGCCGATGCACTTGAAGCTGTTGGTCGTGCTTTCGAGCTCTGTCTCTTACTCGGCCTTCATCTGCCTCTAGAAGCAAAGCAAAGTCATTTTTCATCGAAGTATGCTGGGATGACGATCTTCACGATAGAAGAAGGCTGACCGCTATGCGATCGTCGACATCTTCGACGTCTTCCCCACTGGACGAACTTGAGCTGAGTTCGAATGCGGGACCGACAAGTTGCGATGACTGCTCACGTTCGTCGTCTTCCCTCTCGACCTGCTAGTTTTGCCGCATGAATTTACCCCACCACTTCGGATGCGCCTGGTACGTGGCTTTCCACGGCGCTTGAATTACGAAGACGGCAAAAATCTCCGACGTCGGTTGGATCGCGTCCTCGAGAGGCAATTCCACGCCTCGCGACTCGAAAGCTTGCGCGTACGTGGAGACAAGATATGAAGAGTGAACGATGTTGATGAGTTGCCCCTCTTCGCAAACGTGCTGCAGCACGAGCATGAGGTGCCTGCACGGCATTTGCTGCGTGTCCGCGTTGACGCAGCTGCAGGAAATCGACGAGCTGTCGACCCTGCGCTGTGCTTCGACTCCAGTAGGCGCAACAAAGAATACGGTATCCGAACTTGGCTGCACTGAATATCGGCTTGCTGCCAGCCGTTCTTGCTCCCACAGTCGTTTGGCAATCGGAGTCAGCGTTCGTGAGTCAGCATGCCATTGTGTCGAATTTTTGTGACGGGTGTGTGCAACCTGCACGAAACGCTCAGCCGCCAACCTCAGCATTCCCGCAGGGTCCGCCAAACGGAGACCGCTAGCGACGAGAGCGGAGTTGTCGCTCTCCACAAAGTTCGAGCTTCTCCAGTCAAAGAGCGGCACTGGCCGTGATGGCCCACGCGGTGACCCAAACCAAGCGATGTTGGCAAAAACAACCCACCGCACAGGCTCGATCCCTCTGATGTAAGCTTCACACTCAGCGCCGAGGTGCTCGCCAACGGCAGCAAGAGCAAGCTCGTAGTGGGCTGGGGTGTCGGAAGCTTGTACAGCCCATATCAAGCCGGTGGAACGAGTGGTGTAGGTCCCAAACTGCTTCTTCACGTTCCGCTGGATATGCACAGTGCAGAATTTCAGGTTGAGGTCCATCTCGCCCGAGTTGTGGAGCTGGTCCGTCGCGATGATTAGCCGGCCACGGTCGCAGAATACGGGAATGCAGCCAAAGGATACTCCGCCACTTACACACTGGCGAAAGAACCACGCGATGTTGTCGACACTCTCTTTGTGTACGACGGCGTACGCAACCGGCAGATTGTTGCAGTTCCCGTCTTGGTCAATCATGGAGATTACGACGCCATGGAAGCGCGGGTGTTTCAAGTGTGCGCCGTCAAACGCAAGAACGCGTACAGTGGCACGAAGAGCTCCCACTGCGCATTCCGATGAGATGAATGCTCGAAAGAAGCGTCCCTGCTGGTCGATGTCGACAGCCACCTTAGATCCTGCGTGTACGGCGCGGTACTGACGCAGGAACGGTGCGATTCGTGAGAGCGATGATGTCCACTGCTCGTCGTCGTTTGATGCTGTTGCGCTGGTTGCGTGGTAAACGAAGCTGCGCCGACCTTGTAAAGAGACTGCATCACGGTCTTGGAGTAGCTGTGTCGACTGCTTGAGAGGTATCTTCCGGTTTGCTGATACCGCAGCTCGAAATGTAGGCAGAAGTCGAACTCGACGCTGCGATGGAGTCGCAAAGGCTGTGCACGTGTCCGTGTGCATGTCGTTCGCGCTCGAGATGGGGTAGAATTGCTTGCCGTCCTGCCCTTCCTCATGCAAGGCCGATATAGCCCACGTACAGGCGTGGTCGGTACATATGTAACGAGCCATTTTACCTCCTCCATTAGGGGACTTCTTCGTCTGCCGACCGATATTGAGGTTGTAGTCGCTCAGGAACAGTGTCATCTCACGCATCGAGCCAAAGCGAGTACCAATGACAGGCGAGACGCAACCGTGGCGCGCCAGCAAGTCGATCAGAGGTGCCGTGCTAGTGTCCGCCATCGTGTGCGCCTCTCTTGATGTGAGCAAAACTCAAAGTGCTGTACATGTGATGTAAAAATAGATGGAGATGAAACCCTTCGACGGAAGACTTCGTACTTAACAGCGATAGACATATTCTGTAACTCCTCGACCGCTTCCCGGCTGTCAACGGCTGTGATCAACCTGTCTGCCCAATGGGACACAGTACCGCAGTTGCAGTACCGCTTAGTGGTACCCAGGTCTTTGAGGGATAAACGTGAGCGGTTGCCGATTGCATGGCGAGGCGCCATGACCGCTCAAGGCTCATCAAATACAGTTGTGCGCTTGCGCACAGCGTTACACCAAATGTCAAGTCTGCCATGGCACGCAATGGGCATGGCCGCATCTGGCACTCCGGCGGAGAGCCAGGCTGCGGTTGGCAGCTAACAATACGTATTGTGTTCGAGGGGGAGGCGCTCCCGACACCAACGGCTGATGGCAGGGTCCTGTGCTCGCGACTCGATGTGCTCATTCGCACAAGAAGAGGGGCAAATACAAGCTCACCCCTGCGCGTTGTCGGAGACAGTCACCTGGTCCTCGAATATAGCTTCCAAGCGATGTCGTACAGTCACCCGCTTCGCCAACATTCACGAGCAGTGCTGCGAGGCATGCGAGAAACCCAAAGCTTTTTAGCTGGACCCTTCACACGCATACACACTACGCGATGATACCACCCGAAACCCGACAAACTCATCGGCTCTGCTGCCTGGGCCCCACACGCTGTCGTGCGGTGAGACGCGCTGGGCGCCCTGCCCATAACAGCGACACACTGTGAAGTCAGTGCTAACCGTGATTATGATCGCAACCGAAAAACCAGCCTCAGCGGCCACAGAGCCCAGGCGTCGAACCCAGCGGCGTTGGGGTGTTCGAGCGTCTCAGCCTGCTCAACCACAGCAACCCAGCGGGCAAAATGCCCAGACTGTCCAGAAGCGACATCCGTAGTATTCGAGCGTCCAGCGCGCTTAACCACCTCAGTCGCAGCGTCGGCAATATTCGAGTGTCGGAATCTAAGTACCGTTTGCTCACGTTCACTTGAGTGACTGACGATATGGGGTTCTCGTGTGGAGTTTCATATCATGGAAAGAAGTGTGCAGCTGGGCGAGCAAAGCAGGCAAATGTCAGGTAGCAGAGAGTGTGAGTGTTCGGCAGGAGTACGAAAGTGGACAACGCTGTCGTATTGCCGACTGGGATCTATCTGGGCACGATTTGCCAGCCGTCGATCAACGACTCCGGCGGGGCCAAATAGCCACCCGTAGACCAAGTTACCAAGTGCCTACCGGAGACGGGGGCATCCCAGCACTGGTAAGGTGCGTTAGCCCTCAGATCATGGCTACGTGCATATTTAAGTGTGTGCACGGGAAAGCTGTCGACACCTCAGCTACTGCATCACGCACTGGATACAAGAGCAGCAAGGACCCCGCCATGTTCGCGAATAGTCGCGGTACGAGACGCGCGGACTTTGCGAACCACGGCGGTAGTATGTACACGCGTGTGTAGCAGTAAGATTTAGCACACCGTCCGGACGAGGTGCCTCAGCAGCGGGGTCCGGTGGAATTGATTTCGTTGATCTACCCTGTAACGAAATACACCTCATCAACATCTCGGCAGATGTTCACCTCTGCAATCCACATGGAAGCCTTTCTCACCTGCTCTGGCCCTGTAGCGATTTGTTCGGCTAGTGATGCGATCGCCGCCACTATCTCCGCTTTTGTCGACCTCTGACATGAGAAAGATTATCCAGTTGGCCGTTTCCCTTCGCTGAATCGGAGACCGCAATGCTTCTATCGAACAGCTACGCTCTTGCAGCCGAGCACATCGGGGGTGGACTGCACTTATAATATAGTGCGACTAGGCTGCCTTGGTGTTGACAAGGTTGTTGCTCGGCCGCTAGATTATACCTAGGATAGCGACGTGATAGCTTGGTCTTACGGTTAGTTTAGCTAGGACCACTCACCACATTCATCCATCATTCACACGAGATTGCTTGGCGCCAACCACCAGCGAACTCATAACTCAAATGTACAATGACACACAGGTCAGTGTATGACGCAACGATCACAGACAACGGCAAAAAGGACTTCTCCTTCGTCTTGAGTGCTGTTAACGGAGGGTGCGGCGGTCAATGACTAGCCCAACCCCACGTGTCCGTCGTCCATCCCTTGTCTGAGTTATCAATGGGGTGCTGTGCACCTGCACTTGCGTCGTGTTCCTGAACAGCTACTTGTTGGCCACGGCACGGCAGTATCCTAAGCGAAGTACACAAACTACTGTGTGGTGACTTGCATCCTCCTTCAGTCGCCCGCTTTGTCGCTCTACCGTGTTGCTTTATGCTGGGCCCGTTCACTGTGCCCTTCGCTGTGTTGCATACTGGTCATCCTGCTTCCGGGTCGCTCAGTATCCCGTCAGGCGTGTTACATCGTGTTCTTCTTGACGCTGACATTACCGTGCGTCGTGCCCTGCACTTCTTGGTGCTGGGCTTGTTGACACTGTCCATCGCGAGAGAAGTTCTCTAAAAATATACCTTTAGAGTTCACATTTTTGTAATCTAAAGGTTAACCTGCAAAGGGTAACTTCAGAGCTTCTCATGGCATGGCATTATCATCCTTATTCAGGAGCGACTTTTGTATGTTGCATCATACGAAATAATGTATATTACGGTATGATTCCAAAAAAAATCAATACTATGTGGTTTACATTATTGTTGAGTCCCTGTTTTGCGACAGGTCCCTGTTCTCTGGATTTTAATCCAGAGTTACTCCGGGATCCCAGAGAGATCCAAGTGTCTAGCAAAAACATATACACTGTATAATTTTATACTTGGATCGCCAACGGACTTGAATTTAACTCGTTTAATTTGTTTTTCGTTTTTAGAAGGCATTGATCATTGGTGAACAGTATAAAACTGTTAAAAACGATTTCTGCTTGTGCAACATCTGTGAAAATATTGCACGAGAGACAGACAGTCGACATTCGCTTTTTAAATATTAGATTTTTACGGATATAAAATATGGTAGGTCCAAACTAAAAAATTTAGTGCCACAGTGCCAAAGTGCCACAGGCGCCGACGGGACTGACCGACCGACCCCCGCAACGTCGGATCGGAGTCATTTCCAGCAACGAGCTCGAGGACATGCTCTTGTTCGGCAACGATGTGTGATTTGGAATTGTCAGTAACCACAAGTCCAAAATCCGGAGCTTTCCGCGCTAAGCGCGGCTCAGTTGTGAGCCTTGTGAGCATTTGGAGTCATCTGGGTCCCTCCCTGTCAGGAATTGTCCCTTCCAGGCTGTAAAAGCAGGGCACACAGAGCACACGTGGTCACGCAAGTTGGGTCACGCAACGAGGCCGAGCAAGCCCGACGCCACCGAATTGCCTGTCTTTGCGTGTCGACTGAAACTGACAAGCAAGGCACATGTGGTGGCCACCGCGTGCTTGCGAAGCAATGAGGCCTCCGAGGCCGAGCAAGCCTGACGCCGCTGAATTGCCTGTCTTTGACTGGGCCGAGCAAGCCCAACGCTAGCGAATTGCCTGTCTTTGTCGACAGAGTCCGGCTCCATTCAGAGTCCGAAGACGCTGGCTGCGTTGATATTCGTATAAAGTATGAGTTATAACATGGTTCATGGAGCTGAATCACAGATATTATCATCTGGCTGTGCGCTTGCTGGAGAGGTGGGGGCCACGAGTGAAGCTTGTCAAACACCTCGCGGGCTCCAGATCCGTTCACTGCTGCTTCACCGCTGGTGCGAGTCGTGAGGAGTTCTCATTTTTCAATTCAACTCCTCTCCCAGCCCCAAGTCCGCCCCACGTTGCTCGCAAGTATGCTCCGCAAGTCCACCGCACACACTCGGTCCACCGTCGCTGTCGTCAACGCGAAGGCGAATCCACACGAAGCCCAACAAGCGCTGAACGAGTCCCGCGGGCGTGCTGCCCAAGTTTCTGGTCGCGGTGTTGTCAACAGCTCCGAGGCCTTCACGTTGGACATCTTTGTCGTTCGCCAGCCCTCGCTTCTCCCAGTAAACACGGAGGCTCCAAGCCCATCATTCACGTGGAGTTGCTCGCGTGTGTGCTCGTGGGCAACTCTCCGGCAGCTCCGAGACGACGTCCTCGCTGTAGTTGCTCGCTGTCGTGTCGCTGACTCTCGCTGCAAGTGCTGTGAGCAGCTCGCCGAGTACCTCGCGCACTGCTTCGAGCAGCCACGTTTGTTTACGTGCACCTGGAACGGCACCATGGTGTTCAATGTTCCCAACGCGGCTCGGTTCCTGAACACGCTCCTGGGAATCGGATGCAGTTCCCCAACGGATACCGACGTAGTATCTCCGAACCACGGAGAACACACCCGCGCTGTCAGCGCAGTCGTGTCGGCGTTCCTGTTTCCAGACTTGCCGAAGATCGAGTGAGCTCCGTCCAGCGTCGGTCGAGGACATGGCGGAAGCTTGTAGCGTTCAGACTACTACGTAGTACATGCATTAGCTAGCCACTGTAGCAAACACTCATAGACTCAGCACAAGTTGTCCGTAGTAGCACGCGTCCAACGCACCGAGGACGAGCAGTGATGTGTACTGTGGGCGATGAGCGAGTACGAGTGTGTGCGATCACTCATGGCAACTCACGCGCATGTCTTGCGATATGAACTGTTCCGGTTCTCACTACATGAGAGGAAGGCGACTCAGCATAGAGAAGGTGGTTGCATTCGAGTGACAAGTCTGCTCACTGTTGTCGAGCATCCGTCCATCTACTTTATCTTCCTCGTGTGCCTACTACTCGAGCTCGAAGAGCAGGTCCCGGTCTCGCGTCTCGCCGACCAGGAAGATATGTTCACCGACTTCGCGGAAGCCGTACTTGGTGTAGAACTTCTGTGCCTTGAAGTTCTCTTCGTATACCCCGAGCCAGACGTGCGCGCGCTGCTTGCTCGCGACAACGTCCATCACGTGGTTCATGAGCAGATACGCCGCCCCAGAGCCGTGGAACGGTTTGTCCACGTACACGCGCATGATCTCGAGCGAGTCCGGCGCAAGCGACGCGTCTTCGCCCGTGCGGACGCTGCCGTCGTGCAGCATCGCGTACGCGCACGGGTGCGCCGGCTGCTGCTTCGAGAAGAGCAGCACTGTGTACTTCTTGGGGTTCTCAATCTCGGCACGAATGACGGGCTCTGCATACGTTTCGGCGAGAAAGCCAGCGAGCGTCTCGGGAGTGTACAAGTGGCCGAATGTGTCGGTGAACGTGCGGCTGGCGAGCGTCACGAGCGCGGCTGCGTCTGCAGGCGTCGCGAGGCGCAAGTCGAACGCCGACGCGGCTGCCGCGGCGATCTCGGAGACAGCGGCAGAAGAGCTCATCTGGGCGATAGGTCGTGGCGGAGAAGAGATTGCGAAATGCCGAGCACTGCGCTGGAGAAGCGCTCGAGAACGCACCACGTGGCGGCGCATTGGGTGTTGGTATTGGGGAAAGGAACGGGTGGTCGGGAGCTCTATGCCTCAATGTCCCACATCGAGAGTCAGTGATTGGAAGAGTGAGCGACCACGTGCAAGCGAAATGGCGAAAGAAGCTTTCCGCCTGGTCGTCGAGCACCACTTCGAGGCCGCCCGCATGGTTGTGGGAGTGCTGGTGAGCATGCCGAGTAAGCTCGACGGCTCGGATTCGCCCGCTATTGTACCAGTCAGAGTGATGGTCTGCAGATCAAATCGAGCCGCGACTTGTCCAGAGACAGCCTATATCTCTCATTCGCGATTGCTCGGTCGGTCTCTTGAAGATACAGTTTCACAGGCTTTCTTCAACGCGCTTCCTCAGAGCGCTCCGAGGACGGCAAGACACGCATCCACAGCGCAAAGTCGAAGACCTCCTGTCAGCCACGTGTGGTTGGTTTTACACCAGTAATTCGTCGTCTCCGCTCGCCAACTCGCAAGGGACCGCAGCGACCACGGCGACGGTGTGTGGACGAGAGCGAACCATACTGACAGTGATCACTAGAGCGAAACAGCCACCGTCTCACACGACAGCTCACTTGCTTATTCACCGCCCCCTGGACAAGAGAGCAAACCAAGTCGGATCCGTCATCTCGAACCATGGCGCGGACCAAGAACCACTACGTGGCGGCGCCGCTAACACCGGACGCTGCTGTCGCCGTCCTGCCACACGACGAGCGAGCACCGAAGCCGCCCAAGAAGCTGACGCTTGCGGAGCACTACGCATTGCAGGAGCCGCATCGTAAACGTGAGAACCCGCTCCACACCGCGTCGATTGCGTTGGTTGCCACGGTGCAGTGGCTGCAGCCGCTCATCTCGCTCGGTGCGCACAAGATCCTCGAGACAGACGACGTCTGGGCCGTTTGTCCTAATGACACGTGCAATGCCCTTCACGCTCGCTTCGCGGCGCAGTCGCGTCGAGCATCTTCTGTCGGTGCCGCGCTCCTCAAGACGTTCCAGAGCGACTTTGTCAAGGTCTTTGCAAACTACACGCTCTACATTGGCGCGATGGCGCTGCAGCCGTACATCTCGCAGGCAATCCTGGACTCCCTCGCTGACCGTGAGAACGTGTTCGGCGTCAAGAGCGGCTACGTGCTCGTCGTCATGATGACACTCGTGACGTTCGTTGGCGTCACGTGCCTCAACTACGGCGTCTTTATCCTCTCGCGTGTCGGTGTCAACATGCGATCCATTGTGATGGATGTCGTGTACCAAAAAGCGCTCAAGCTCTCGAGTGTCGGGCGCCAAGCGTACACGACGGGGGAGATCATGACCATGATGAGTGTCGACACGGAACGGATCTTTATCGCCACGATCGATGGTCCGTGGCTCGTCGTTGCACCGCTGGCGTTCATCGCCACAATCGTGCTCATCGCGCTGCTCTTCGACGTCGTGTCGGCACTCGCCGGTGGAGTGCTGCTCGTGTTGATACTCACCACCTCTGTGGTGCTCGCGAAGCGAATCGGGGAGCTCCAGGAAGAGCTCTTCACAGTCGTGGAGGAGCGCGTGAAGGTGACGTCCGAGGCGCTCCAGGGCATCCGCGTGATGAAGTTCTACGCGTGAGAGGACTCGTTGGCGGCACGCGTGCAGAAGATCCGTGCACGTGAGATCCGGTTGTTCCGCAAGTTCCACCACTACCAAGTCATGAACGCAACGCTGTTGTTTCTCACGCCCGTGCTGCTCGGTGGCCTCATCCTTGGGCTCTACGTGCTGACTCGTGGCAACCTCACAGTCACCGACGTCTTCACGCTCATCGCGATGGTCAACATCAGTCGTCTTGCAGTCAACATGTTCCCACTCGCGATCGCCGCTGTCTCGCAGTTACGAGTCACGTTCGCGCGCATTGACAAGTACTTGGCGAGCGACGAGCTGTTGGTCGAGAACGACAGCCACCGCGATGGATCAATGACTGAAGCTGATGTCGACATTCCAGCGAGTGGTGATGACAGCAAGGGCACTGTTTCAATCAAGGACGGCGTGTTCGAGTGGACGCCCTCCGCTGCTTCCGGTGTCGGCTCGGCGATGCCTCAAGTGGTGGTAGAGAGCACCAACCCTTCTGCTCCAGAGCACGACCACAGTGTCGCAGTAGAAAGCGCACCAATCGCAAGCAACGGGTTCCGGCTCGAAGGAATGAACCTCGAGATCGACGCGGGCGAGCTCGTGATGATCTTGGGTACAGTCGGCGCTGGCAAGACGAGCCTGCTGCACGCGATCCTGGGCGAGATGGTCTCGACGAGCGGCGCTGTGCGTGTGCAGGGCGAGGTGTCGTACGTGGCGCAGGAGGCGTGGATCCGCAACTCAAGTGTGAAGGACAACATCCTGTTCGAGGCCGCGTTCGACGCGACACGGTACGAGCAGGTGCTCGAGGCGACGCAGCTGGCGATGGACCTGTACGCACTGCCGAACGGCGACCAGACGGAGATTGGCGAGCGTGGTATCAACCTGAGCGGCGGTCAGAAGGCTCGTGTGGCGAT
>JAASGD010000308.1:0-26531 GCA_023334115.1 Globisporangium megalacanthum
CAACTCGCCAGTGCAGGCAACAAGAGGCCAAGGGCCCAGCTACCCTATGGTCCTATGGCAACAAGCAAAAGTGAATGACATGTACCACCCATGATCCGACTTGCTGACGCCTCGCAAAATCGTGATTTTCATCGTGTCGTCGCTGATCACGCGCTGTATCGCGTCTCGTTTACGCTTCTCGGCGTCCGCGCGCTCCTGCTGCAGCTTCGTCGAGCCAGCGGAGAGGTCCGCGTCGTTCGCGACGATCTCGCTCTCGTACGCGTGCAGCGCCCGCTGCTGCTCGTTGTACTCGAGCAGCGACGCTTTGCACACGGCGTCAATGAGCTTCTGCTCGGCTTCCTGTTCCGCGTGTTCGCGCGCTCATCGTGCCTCCCACATGACTTCAGTCGAGGCGCTGGAGCTCCCAGCGCTGCTGTTGGAGCTCACTGAGTCACGGTCGGAGCTAGGGGTTGTGGTGGCGTTCCGAGCGTCGTTCTCGTTGGAACGGTGGACGATACTAGCGGAAGTGGTGGCAGTTGGGGAACGGGAGGCACTGGAAGCGTCCGCACTAAGCGGCGTCTTGTTCGACTGCGACTGCGCTGGTGGCTGCTGGTAGTAGAAGGCCGAGTCGAGCACCACACGAGTTTTCTACTGGAAAACCCTCTCATTTTTGTTTGCGCAACGCAATTTTGCTGGCAGCGGCTGCTTGGACTCGGCTCTTCCAATCAGACGCCATTTTTCAATATCCTCCTTCCTCTTAACGTTTCGTTGGTTGGTTGGTCCACAAGACGGTGACCATGGCGCACGATCCGCAGCTCTCGGCATCCCTCACGCTCGGACTCGGGCTGCTCGCCGCCACCATGACGCTGCTCACGGCAGGCACGGTTGGCGCGCTCGGCTTCGTGCTTGGCAAGCAGACGGCTTCCCGGCGCTCGGCTGCGAGTGACAGCGACAGCGACAGCGACGACCCTTTCCGCTCGTCTGCTGCCGGCAGCTCCGCGTCGTCGTCGTCGTCGTTCAAGAAGCACGAGCGGAAGAGCAACCCGCGCCGACTGCGCGTGCCCAGCGGCACGGCCAGCGAAGACGTCAAGATCTCGGACAAGAAAGCGATCGTGGACGTGCGCATCACGGGTATCCGTCCGCTCATTCCGCCTGCGTGTCTGCTCGAGGAGATCCCGCTGTCCGCCAAGATGGCGCAGACTGTACGTCCATCCGAGTCTGCTTATATGTATGTGGGTATGCGTAAGACGAAGGGGCAGTGGACTGAGACGGAGCCATTCTCTCTCTCTCGCTTGGTAACGCACACAGATCAACCGTGGGCGTCAGAGCGTGGCGAACGTCCTGCGTCGCGTGGACGACCGTCTCGTGGTCATTGTCGGCCCGTGTTCGATCCACGACGTCGAGGCCGCGATCGAGTACGCGAAGCGCCTGCTCGTGGTCAAGAACCAGCTCGAGAAGGACTTGCTCATTGTCATGCGCGTGTACTTTGAGAAGCCGCGCACGACGGTCGGCTGGAAAGGGCTGATCAACGACCCGGACCTTAACGGCTCGTTCAACATCAACAAGGGCCTCCGCGTCGCCCGCGAGCTGCTCGCGCGCATCAACGAGATGGGGCTCCCAGCCGGCTGCGAGTTCCTCGACACCATGTCGCCGCAGTTCATCTCGGACCTCGTGAGCTGGGGCGCCATTGGTGCGCGCACGACCGAGTGCCAACTCCACCGTGAGCTCACGTCCGGCCTCTCGATGCCGATTGGCTTTAAGAACGGCACGGGCGGCTCGCTCCAGCTCGCAGTCGACGCTGTCGTCGCGGCGCGTCATCCGCACTGCTTCCTGAGCGTCAGCTCGCAGGGACTGGCGGCGATCGTCAGCACGTCGGTGCGTCTGTGTAGACAGTGTGTAGACTGTTTGGTGGGGACAGTGGGAGGCTCACACTGACTCTGGCTGTCGTTCTTAGGGCAATGACACTTGCCACACGATCCTCCGGGGCGGCAAGACGGGGCCGAACTTTGAGAAGCAGCACATTGACGATGTGTCCAAGATGATGCTCAAGGCGAACGTCGCAGACAACGTGATGATCGACTGCTCGCACGGGAACTCGAACAAGGACCACCGGAACCAGGTCGTGGTGGCGGCCAACGTCGCATCGCAGCTTCGCGCGGGTGATGACCGGCTCATTGGCGTTATGCTCGAGTCGAACATCAAAGAAGGCAGCCAGTCGCTCATCCCGGGCCAGCCGCTCGAGTACGGCAAGAGCGTCACGGACGCCTGCATGGGCTGGGAGACGACCGTGCAGGTGCTCGAGGACCTCGCGGCGGCTGTGCGTGCCCGGCGAGCCAGGAACCAGGAGGAGTAGATCGATGGCAACCGACACACTCTCCCTCCTCCCTCCTTGTCGTGGGACCAAGCAGTAGATCAGCTAGCGAGCGAGTCCTCCCATGACGACCATACACGAGTGCATACGCCATCAGACTAGCAAGCAGCAGCTAGCAATGAAGAGAGTTCCATTCCCAAGCGAAGTCGCTACTGATCGACCCCTACCGTGCATTGTCGTACCCCGAGCCACGTCGTGTCGCAGGCGCACTCCGTCGCGACAGCAGCGGCGTCTTGGAGAATGGCGAGATGACGAGCCCCTCCTTGTCCTTGTCCTGCAGCTTGGGCCGTGGCGAGCGGCCTGGTCCAGACGCCGCCTCTACGACCTGGTGGTGGATCGGCGTCGACGCACGCGGCTGCTGTTCGGTCGCTAGCGTCGTTGGCGTCGATGAGAGCAGCGGTGGTGGCGGCAGTGACCGTCTCCTCGCCGCCACGACCACCGCCGGCTTCTTCTCACTGACGACAATCGACGGCGTCGCAGGTCGCTCGTTCGTCACCAGAGCCGGAGAAACGACTGCCAACTCGTCTTTGTGTGCGCTCGCACGTTGATCGCTGTCGTTGCTGGTCGAGGCGCTGGCGTCGACTGACCTCTGGTCTCGGCCGCCGCCACCTTCTTCGTACGCGTCCGCGAGCTTCCCGATCTCCTCGTCATCCAAGCCATCGATGCGCTCGCTGTCGCCTCCGCCAGCGCTCGAAGGAGGTTCGGATGCTGCGCTCAACTCGGACAGTGGCGACAGCAGAGACGGAGACGGCCCTGCTGACTGACGACTGCCCTCGCTTGGCTCGCTCGTACGAGGCGCAGGAGTCGGGTCCTTTGCCAACAGAGTCTGCAGTCGGCGCCGTGCGACCGCGACATGGAGAGCGCTCTGGATCTTGATTGCGGCCTCGTTCTGCTGCTCTCGGACTCGCGCACGATCGGCGTCGTACTCGGTGGCAACCATAAGTTCGAGACGAGTCTGGAGGCTTTGAATGCGCTCCTGGACATCACCCGGTAGCTTCGCGCGCTCTCGCTCGAGCAACCGGCTCTGCTGCGCGAACGTATCGGCAGACATCCGATCAGAGGACGCTTCTCGAGCTGAGCTCTTGAGCTTGTTCTTGACCGCCAAGCTCAGGCGCTCGTGGACCTTCCGACACTGTGACGCGACCACGGGATCGGGAAAGAGTGAGCATCGGCTGACTTCGCTGACAGCAGCGGTCGAATGGGAACGAGCTGCTACTGCCTCACGCATACGGAGGATGCGCGACTCGACGAGGCGGTCGATCTTGACGCCCTCCACTTTGCGCTTGGCGAGGAAGCCCCGCACGCGCGCTTGCAGTCGCACAAGGCGTCGCAGCTGCGGTTCGCCCAGTCGCGTCTTGTCGTTGTCAGCACTGGTCTCTGCGATCTGCAGCGAGGCGCGTCGGATTTCCTTCAAGCGCTCTGTCACGTCGCTGTGGAACGCGATGACGCTGTCGACGTGCTCCTCTGCCGCCTGGCAGAGCGGCACGAGTTCGACTTCGAGCAGGTACTTGAACGCGTGAACTTGGCGGTCGCCGTGCAGCTCTTCTCGCGTCTCTCTATGGTATAGCAGCACACGGTGGTAGTCAACGCCACACGAGTCATTCGTGTCCACGTCACCGTCGTCTGCGTCCGCCGACAGTTCGCGCTTCCCGGAGAGCGCGCGCGCGATTTGGAGACGCAGTTCATTCGCCGTCATCCCTGTCTCGACTTCGACCGCCAGGTCTGGCGTCACCCCTGGCAGTCGACAGTACAGACCTGCGCGTTCGTCCTCAGAGAGCGCGCTCCCAAGTGCTGCGAGCGGGAGGCTGATTCGCCAGTTCGCAGGGTCCTGCAGCCGCTGTCGGGTCAAGAAGCCGAGTGCGACCTTACTGACAACCTGGGCTGCGTGTTGCAACGTCGAGTCCTGGCTCGTGTGGGCCGCTTGTGGTTTCTCCTCTTGGCTCGAAGAAGATGCCTCGTTTTGCCTCTCCTGAGGTGGATCTGGGACGACGACGAGCTTAACGTCGGTCTCAACAGCCATCGGCTTGGACAGTAAGGGCTCGCGCGCAAAGACAGCGCCCTGCCCGATGGGTTCGTGCTTCTTCAGCGTGACAAGCGGCACGGAAGAAGACGCCGGAGCGATGACATTCGCGACAGTCTGCGCCTCCTGCACCGCCATGCGCTGGACAACAACCGGCGGCTCCTTCGCCTCGACTTCTTCGTCCGTCTGCACGAACTTGTCTTCTTGAAGCGCGACTCTCTCAACAGGTCTCGTAGCCACAGACGCCGCCGTCGACATGGAGGGGACCACAGAAGTCTCTCGAAGCAGCAAGTCGCCATTGTCAACGCCAAAGCGCTGCGCGTCCAGCGCCGCCATGTGCATCAGCAGTGGTGACTCGGCCGCAGCCTGGCGGTCATGGCGGTGGCGTCGCTTCTGCTGCTTCTTGCTCCAGAGTTTGCTATTCTCCTGCGCCAGCGCGTCGATCTCTTGCTGCTGCTGCGCTTGCGCCTTCAAGAACACTCGCAGCATCTTCTCGAGCTGCGTTTCGTGCCACGCTGAGCCTCTCTCTGCGTCGCCCGTCGCCTTCTCTTTCGTCGCCGTCGCTGGTGTGCTCTCCGCACCGTCGTCGCTCTCGATCGTTCCCACGCGAGTGGACGCCGCTCTCTTCGGTAGCTGCGCGACTGTCGCCTGCGTGTACTGTAGGATGTCCTGTTTGGTCGCTTCTTGCTTCCTCTCGATCGCGAGCAGCATCTCTTGGAGCTTGCCCATGCTGCCGGCCACCTGGGACGTGAGTTCGCTCTGCTGCTTCTCGAAGAGCTGCGACTGAGCGTCTCGCGCGGCTTTCTCCTGCTGCAGCTGCTCCTGGAGCCGGAGGAGCTGTGTTGCGAGCGCGTTCTTCTCCTCGAGCGCTTTGGCGACCTCGACTGGCAACTGAGGCGCCACTGGCATCGCCCCTCTCGCTCTCTCCTTCTTCTTCTTCTTCTTCTTGCTCGAGCCGCTGCTGCTACGCTTCGATCCAAGCGACGACGACTCCTCCGAGCGATCGCTAGCCTCCTTCTCACGCTTTCTCGGCTTCGCCTTCGTCTTGTCGCGCTGGTGCTTGCGCTGCTGATGGCGGACAAGGTACGTGGTCGACAGGAACTTCTTCCCACAGAGAACGCAGTCCACCGCTGGGAATGCGGAACATGGCACTGGTGAGCAGAGCATTGGCATCCCAGCCGTCGCTATGGAGCAAGACATCAACCCATAACGTACGCTGACTGACGACGCCTTCCTCTGCACTCGCCGCGCTTCCCAGTAGTGAATCCACGATCGCGTTCGCTTCTGCGGCTGCGTTCTCCTTATCCGCACCTCCCACCGATGCTCTTCCCGCCAGTGTCTGTCGCTGTGCCACCGACGCGTTCAGGAGCATCACTTCGAACGTCGCCATCGTGCGCTGCTTGATTCGAATGTCCTTCTTCAGACTCACAATCTCCGCTTCAAACGCGCCGTTCTCGCGCTCGAGCAGCCGACATTCGTCCAGGAGCTGGTCGCACTGTGTCTCGACGCTCTCCGTGTGCGTCACGAGCGAGTCTTGAACGTTGAGCAAGTACTCGAGCGTCAACTGTGAGCCCATGACCCCCATCATGTACGTTAGTAGTGAGCGGCGATGGCAACTGTAGAAGCAATGGTAGGGACGACCCACAACACGTTCGTTCGTTCGTTCTACCTGTGCGATCTGGAAGAGCTTGAGAAAGTAGGCGTCCGAGTAGTGCTGCACGTCCTCGATTGTGACGTCGGCAAACGCCAGGTTCTCCAAGTGCCGCTGGATCACGTCAATGTCGGTCGTTGCGACGATCTGCTCGAGGTTGAGTCGTGAGATGGCGCGCGTGTCGAGCTTGCCAGCGCGTTGGCGGAAGGAGAAGTCGCGCGTTGGCAGCCACACCTGCCGCTGGGACTCCCGAAGTGCATGGGAAGCCGCTGCTGGCGGCTGCGGACAGAGTGTCAGCGGATCTGCGCCTTCGCGCTCGCTGTCGTTGTCGTCTCCAGAGTGTTCGTCGATGTCCAATGCTCGCATCCGGCGTCTAGACTGACGCTCGGTCAGGAAGCGGCCGCGCGCGTCTGCGTCGCTGCCCCTGATCGAGCGGAGCGCTCCGTGGCGGTGGCGACTGCGACTGGAAGACGCGCCGTAGCGGCCGAGCGAGCCGAAGACACCTTCATATTCGTCGTACCCAGAGTAGCGACGCCCTGTCATATGAGACTTGCTTGTGAGTGGCACTGGCGACTTGCGGCTCGCTGGACGCGTCTTCTCAGGACGGAGCGCTTCTTCAGCCGGAGAGGACTAGGAGGTTCACAAACCCTTCACCAAACTCAACCAGCTAAAGAGCGTATGCGGCGTCGGCGTATTCATCACGGATGCTGAGCGCGAGCGGGTAAGTGCATACAATCGACGCGAACATGTTCGATCTACACAGTACAGTACTCGACTGAACACGTTTTTCATGTTCGGACAATTGGAGCCATTTTTCATTTTTGATACCGACACAAACGTCGATCATCGCCATCATCATCAGGGTTGTGGAAAACCCGGGTTTTATAATTTGGCTGGGGGGTTTGAAAACAAGTCGGGGTGGGTGGAACTGGGGTTTTATTAAATCCAAAGCTCTATGAGTGTTAAATGTAAATTAGGATTTCACATGACCATAACAGCAATTTTATTCAAACCTTAACAACCACCGCTGCAAAATAGTGGCGCACATTCTACGCCGTAAAACGGGTAGATGGAACCGCTATACGCTCTCAAGAAGGCGCAACTCAAACGTCCTCGCTGACAACACCTTCATTTCTGGTGTTTACATTTGGATTTGCAAGGTTTCAACTCTATCGACTTCGAGTTCATCAATACCATGTTCGTCGCTTCGGCAACACCCTCCGTGCCTGCTGCTTCCGCTACTCGCGAGGTCCCCTGACTAGGCAAGCTGACGCGCCACGTATGGCTGCTTAACTTAACGGTCTCGTGCGGAAGAAAGGCCCAGCGTCGCAAGATGTGGAAGTCGATGGCAGGCGCGTGTGGTGCAAGAAGTACTGCAAGATGCACAGATGACAGGCAGCATGCACGTTGAACGCATTCAGAATTACGCCAAAAAGAGGTGCCCGAGTTGCCCATCGACATCTCAGACCACTGAGACGTTCTGCTCCGAAGTGTCGTGTCTTTTCTGACACCGCGTGCTTCAACCTTTTGCAGCTCTCCAGCGGTGAAACACACGGATGTGTGTGGTTTGCAGCCTTTATTCCTCAAGTCAATGGATAACACTGCATTTCAATCGCACAACTCTAACTTCCTAGCGGTCGACAACTAGCGCGTCGCTTTCAGGTTCGACTTGTATTCATCGACAACTCTGCGGTGAACGAGTCCATGTGGAGAGAACACCAGCTGCTCTCACCACGCGTGTTATTCCACAGCTGCGTATGCCATGCTCTCCACCTCTTTTCGAACTACATAGGAAAGAGAGTCAAGTATCTCGATGACCTCCAAGACGGCTGCAAGGCAGCGAGGGCGGTCCTGTGATCGAACCACAAACTCTGGCCCAAGGTGGCCTAACTGCTGAAGAACAATGGCCCGGCGCACGCTTGGAAGGGTTGGGCGGGAGCAGTTTGGGTCGCTACTCGATTGCTACTCATCAGCGCCTGAGTTGCTTGTCCTCTCACGTCCTTCCTTTTGTTGGGGTCCACTAAACACGAACAAACGTTTTGCCTTCAAATAACAGCTTTGACACTATGCCTTCCCAATCAAAACACCGCCACTTACACCTCATCCACGTCACACACAAGGTTTTCAATGTGGCCTAAACGGCTAACTCTGGCAGACTCAGCTCACTCATATCCGGCTCCCGAAACCAGACCGAAAGCAGAATTTCCGAGTGTATGGTGGTCATTTTATATCCCTGGAGGAGGTAGATCGACCACAACATTTGCTCTGACGAAGTTATGGTCAAACAAGTGGGTAACCAAGACCCATTTTTTAATTTGTCCAGTATAATGGCTACGTGGAACCAACCTTGGCAGCTCGTTGCGCGATTTCAGCTGACCGCTGTCGCCCAAACTACATGGCGCATATCGTTTGAACGGGTCACAAACCTATCAAAAAGGGAATAGAGAATAATGGGATTTTCTCGTATTAAGGATGGAATTATTTTTTGCGCTGGGTGGGTGGTTTTTTTATTGAACCCGCGAAAAACCCGGGAAAAAATCTTTGGGTGGGTGGAACGGACTTTTTGGAATATTCCAAAATAATAAAACCCCGTCACAACCCTGATCATCATGCTGAGTGCGCGGCAGCTCGTGCGGAAGCTCATACCAGCGCTCTCGAGCGACTGGCGCAAGGGACAACACGGCAAGGAGCTGCTGCGCCGTCCCGACAGACAGCGCTGCCAGCTGCTGACTTCTCTGTCACGTGCAATGCAGGTCGCGTCGGGGTCGTCGGCGGCTCCTTCGAGTACACTGGAGCGCCATTCTACGCGGGCGTCTCAAGCCTCAAAACGGTACGACCGTGGCGCTTTGTCGTCCGGGCAGCTGGCGTTCAATAACACACTGACGTAGAGCACTGGCTCGTTCGTCGCGGTGTGGTGTGAGGTGTGCAGGGCGCAGACTTGTGCCACCTCTTCTGCACCCAAGAGGCGGCGATCCCCATCAAGAGCTACAGTCCTGAGCTCATCGTGCACCCGCTGCTGCGCTCTGACGACTCGTTCAAGACACTGAGCGAATCAGAGCGCGCAGGTGCACTGCGCACGTCGGTCGAGCGCATCTGCGACGTGTTTCCGCGCCTGGACGCGCTCGTGATTGGCACAGGACTCGGTCGTGATGTGGCCGTCCAGGAGATCGCGCGCCAGCTGATCCAGCGCGCGAGAAGCGTGCAACTCCCGCTTATCCTGGACGGAGACGCGCTGTACCTCGTGAGCTTGGAGCCGGACATTGTCCGCGGTTATGCGCGCGCGATCCTGACTCCGAACGCGGTGCGTAGCACTTGATACTTTGGTTTATGGTATCAGTATGAGTATCAGTATCAGTGTCGGAGGCTCGGTGTCGTTGCTGAGAGGGCTGTCTGTCACGTGTGTAGATGGAGTATGCGCGTCTGTGTGTGTCCATTGGGCTGCTGGAAGACGCGAACCCGACAACCGCAGCCGCGATCCCTCCAGCCGAGCTGAGCAAAGCGTGCGTACACAGATACGAGTGCAGCAAAGCGAGAGAGAGGATCGATCCAAGCTGACCAGCTCTGTACCACTCTGGTACCACACACAGACTCGGGCCGGTCGTTGTACAAAAAGGTAGCGTGGACACACTCTCAGACGGCGAAACGAGTACGTGGAGACTGGTTCCGACGTCGCACGCACGTTGCGATACAAGTCGAGCAGATCGCCACTGACGCAGTAGCTTCTGCTCGCCTTCTGTGTCTGTGATGCGCCAGCGATTACGAGCGACGAGTTTGGGAGTCCACGGCGGTGTGGCGGACAAGGAGACGTGCGCTATCCAGTAGCGTTGACTGGGGAGAGCGTCTCAGTACTGGTGTCTGATGCGAGAGAGAGCTGACTAGTGGTTGATTGTTGTTGCAGGTCCTCACGGGAGCGATTGCTACGTTCGTCGCGTGGTCGAAGCGCATGAATTTGTGCGTCCGTCGTGCCTTTCGCTGCGAGTCTGACGGCGACACAGAGAGAACAACGCGATACACTGATCTGGTTGATCGCCGGCCTGGTCCCCTTCTCCTCTATTGTTTGTTTGCTGTTCGCAGGGACGAGTTCCATGGGAATCCACTGCTACTCGCCGCACTCGGGGGCTCGTTAGTTGCACGCGCCAGGTTCGTTATTGTGTCGCATCTTTGACCCTTCTTCAGACTCTCCTGTTGAGCTATTGACTTAATGAGTGGGCTGAATATGATGCTGACTGCAGCTCGATGGAAGCCTTTGCAATCCATGGACGCTCCATGACGGCCCCAGACATGCTCCAAAGCGTCGGAAGAGGCTTTGAGCGGGCGTTCCCGTCGCTTTGAGTATGTCTTGAACCGAACGGAGAGCCAAACTGAGAGAGACTAGCGATTGGGATACGAAGTGGAGTCAGTGACTGAGAAATTGTCGTCCGAGTCGACTGCCTTTCAGTCGTTGTCAGTGGGTGTCGAAGATGTGAGGATCTCTTGTCGGCTCGGTCTCCAGTGCAGTCACACAAAACAGCACCACATTGCTGAACTCGAGGACGCATTTACTAAGTTACGCGCTGGCTGCGTTCTAATAAACATCTCGTGTTTTGTATGCCGTTTTGCCGTCTTCGAGAGGTCGTACGAATTCCTCCATGAAATACGAGAGGATCAAGCGTATAACAACCGAATCCACTTTTCATTGTGCACATAACGACGAACAACACCAGCGACAGCAGCAGCATGGCCGACGACGCGCTCCTGGCAGAGAACGAGAAGGAGCTCGCAGGTGCGTCCGCCTTCGTACACCAATCACCCCACTCCCCTCCTTTCCTTTTCCCCTTACGCGTCTACATACTCTGTCACACAGGCTTCGCGTCTGGCGCCAACCCAACCATCACGCCCGTGCTTGAACGTGTGCTCGAGGAAGTGCGCACCACGGGCGTCCCGCGCTACGCGTGGCCGCAGCTGCGCGCGTTGCTGGTAGCGCAGCTCCAGCGCGCCATGGACCAAGTGGCGGCCACAGACGCGACAGCAGCTACCGCATTCGTGGGCTGGAGCCCTACGAACAAGAACCGTGCGAGCGAGCGCCGGACCAACATCACGGAGCTCCTGACGTCGTTCGAAGGGTGCGATTGTGTCGCTGTTCAGGTCGTAAGCTACAGTGCCTGTACAACGAGACGCTGACGTATCTATGGGCCTTTCGATTCGCTGGCAGCCCGCCGTTCACGCTCCAGCGGCTCACAGAGGTGCTAGTCGAGCCCAAGAAGAGTTACAAGACGCTCAACAAGCTCATCAATGCGCTCGAAAAGGTATGTGCGTGTTTGTGTACGTACACTACTATGGAGGGAGATTGCGGTTGTGAAGAGTTCATGAGCTCACGCGAGAGGCCGAGCACGCAGCTGCTCGCAGTGAGCACGACAATCCCAGTCGTGGACCCGCGTGCAGTGCCCATCGCAGCCGTCGCTGTAGAGGAGCCTGTGTTGCAGGCGCCGCTGGCCGTGCAGGTCACGCCGATCGACACGGGAGCCGACGTCGTGGCTCGCGCACCGTGGAGCAGCAGCAGCGACGCAGCGTCCTCTTCGTAGAAGCAAGCGGACGGGCGAGCGGTTGCCAATTCCCCTCTCTGAATCGTCCTCACACACAGACTCCCAACTCTCTTCTCCGCCGCCTTCCCAAGCGCTAAGCTCCAGGCGGGCGTGGTCGTCACTCTCTCGGCAGGCACCCTGACAATACTAAGTAGCACGCATCCTCCCCCTTCCATCCGAATGTGTCGTCTCACTGCGTCGCACTCGCGTGAGCAGACTGGTAGCTGGCAGCGAGCATGACCCAGACGACTGCGACGCCTTCCGGGTACGCGAAGCAGCGCACAGCGAGCCCAAACTGCGCGGCCCGGGCGTGGAGCCCGACGATCCCAGCGGCGATCTCGTTTCTCGCGAGCGTGTCGAGCGCGTCCTGGGCCGAGTCCGCGTGGGAGAAGACGACCGGCACGCCTTGAAACGTGTGGCCCTCGAGCACGAAACGCGTGATCGCCTGCTGGAAGAAGGCGTTGTCCACGTGCGCGAGGCCGTAGAGCCGCTCGAGTTCGTACGCGTTCAGCGCCGGCAGCAGGTAGAAGCTGAGCTCGTCGCTCCAGCGCGTTGTGAGCCCGTCACCACGTCGCCGTGCGCTGATCTGGCGCTTGAGCGAAAGCGTCCACTCGCGCTCGAGCACAGGCAGCGCCGATGGGTCTGGAGCGACGAGTGGGAGAGGCGGCTGTGCGAGCGGCAGGTCTGCGATCCGTCGCTCGCTCATGGCCTTCCACGAATTCTCGTCCTCGAAGTGGAACGACAGGTCGGCGAGGGCCCGCGACCGCGGCTGCACGTTGGCAAAGAACTGCCGGTGGCTGAACACGCAGTCGATCGTGCGGTAGCCGTGGCGTCGGCGAGGGTTCGGGTCGCTTAGAGCGAAGCGCTCGCCCGTCACGGATTCCCAGCACATGACGTCACTGGCAGTTCGTTGCGAGATACGGAGAGACACACGCTCGTCACTCAGCCGCTAGGTGCGTACGTACAGAGCTAGTCACGGCCGGGTCGACAACGAGTGAGCTGGTATGTACCTGGCGCTCGACCCTTTCGTGAGCACCCACACGTGGCCGATCTCAAGATCGAGCGAGGCGGCGTGGAGACCGCGCGTCGCCCGCGGCTTGGAAGGGCTCACGTCGGCCGACACTGTCCCGATACACACGTACGTGTCCAAGCCGCAGCCTAGCAACAGCGACGCCAGCAGCAGCTGTCCCGACACGAAGAAGCGCCGTCAGAAGCCATCAGATCATCTGAACGAGAGTCCGTCCGTCTGTGGACAAGGTCGCTACGATCGCACATACCGCGTGGTCTTGAGCGTCACCCTTGCCGAGCGACAGGAACGCGGCTAATGAGCGCCAAGTGTCGTCCCGTGCGCCGCCGACCGCCGACGTCGCCTCGAAAGGCAGAAGCGCGACGAACCGCGCAGCTTCACTCGGGCTCTTGATCGCAGCTGGCGTACGGATCGGCGTCACGAACTTGCACACCATCCGGAATCGACCGTCATCGTCTTCCGCAAAGAGTTTCACGAGTCGCATGCGCGAGCCCACGAGGGACCTTTGTGGCTGTGCCGCGTCGTCGACCGAGGCGTCATTGCGGTACTCGTCCCACCACTGCTTGGCGTACTGGTAGAACGAGTGGGTGAGCGTGTTGCGCTGCAGTGTCTCTTTGTTCAGGAACGTCGTCACCTCACGTGCAACCGACGCTGTGCGCTTAAAGTGCAGCAAGTCGGCTCGGACGTCGAGAGACCCAATGGGGACCTTCATCGTGCCTACAAGCGACACGGGCAAGTGCACGAGTTGCAGGGTCGAGCAGAGCACGCGGCGCCAGTCGAGACGGTGCACTGCGAGCAGCTCCTTCGACACCTCTCTCCACTTGGGTCCGCCCGCGTGGCTCCAGTGCACGAGCTTCTTTGCGACCTTGATGAGGTTCATCTGCACCGGTTCGTCCACGAGACAGAGCGCTTCCCACGGCGTCACGACCTCGACTTCGTACGGAACGTGCCGTTGGCTTTGTCCATGTCGCATATGCGTCGAGCTCCTCGTCTTGCGCTTCTCGATGCGGAAGCGAAAGTACTCGTCGAACGGCGGGTCGACACAGCAAGGTACGTCCTTTGACGACTGTCGCTGCGACTGGAATGTCGCGACCACGCGAAAGAACGACTTGACGCGTCCGACATGGGAGGTATCCCACGTCTTTTCGCTTCTGGCTTCTACCTCCTCGTCCTCTTCATCGTCTTCCAGTAGCTGGTCGACGAACGCTTTCCCGCCTGCCAGCCTCAGAAACAGGCGCACATCATGTTCACTCGTCATGTTTTTCACATCGCGGAGGCTGTCACCGTTGTCTTCATCGAGAGCGTCATTGCCGTTGTCGGGATCAGCGGATTCATCGACAGGTTTGCCAGCCGCGCCATTGAGCGTCGTGGCCTTGACAGCTGAAAGCAGCTGCTGGACGACTTCGCTCTCGAGTACGTCATAGAGCAAGCGCTCGTCATTCTGTGCTGTACTCTGCTCTATGTCTGCTGATGGACTGGTCGCGGACTTGGAGTGGACAAGCTGCCGGATCTGCTCGTACACGCCGTCTTCGCGGAGCTTGGCGTCGATCACCGCGCGCATGGCGCTTATGCGCTGGTCTTGGGAGGATGACGTCGCATCGCTGGTATTGCCTCCCTCTCCATCAGTGCTCATGTATCACAGACACTCGAACAGGTCGGACGAATAATGTACAGCGTCTCCTGGATCACGGGATCTTCTTGGAAGTCTGAATGAAGTTTGTAGCCATATTGGTTGTATCAATAGCATTCATCCCAATCCAAATATACCACCGCCTCTGACGAGAGCAACAGCTCGTCTCGAGTTCTTCTCTGACAAGCTGTGCGTGTACTCGCTGTTCCTTCGGCACTGATACTGAGCGATGGGCAAGTTCGGGACTGTGGCGTCAGCAGCGCTGCTCGCTCGATCGGCGGTGCTGCCAGGGAAGGAGTCGCGGGTTCGTCCAGCAGCCACGACAGCATCTACTCCCGCAACGCAACGATCCAGCGACCAGCTCGAGCGAATCGAAGAGCGCATGACACAGATGCAGATCCAAATCACGTGTACGCAGCAAATGATCCGTGAGCTCAGCACGCTCGTCCACCGCCAAGTCAAAGTACGTTACGTTACGTTAGGCTAGCTGCACCTACACCTTACGAGTTTGGCTGGTAGCATAGCACCAGGGTTGACAGACGCGTCCTGAGTGTGCGCTTGGACTCTGTAGATGTCGTCTGCGCTCCAGAAGAAGCGCAGTGTGAGCGAAAGCTTCTCGCCGACCAACCGGCTGCTCAACATCACCAACGGTCCGTCCGTGGCGTCGTTGCCCTTCATGGGGTCTCCTTACGGCGACCACGGCCCGATCGACACCACTGACGCGTTGCTGAGCCCAGTGAAGGACGAACCGACGGCTATGGAAGCCTCCCAGCTTGCGCAGCAGCTCGCGTGGAGTCAGAGCCTAAACGGCTTGGACACCCAAACCCTTCCGACTGGCGACACGAGTGCAGGTCAGGAGGCAATCAACACGAACGAGCTCGAAGGCGGCGTGCGGCGCCACAGCCTCAACACGCGCACCATGACCAAGACCAAGTCGATCGTGAACGCCGTCAACTTTGTAACCGACTTGCAGACCTCGTCTGCGCTCCAGTCGAAGCGCAACCGCGAGCAGCCGCTCTCTCGCCGCGTCTCGATGAGCTCCATGGTCATCGACAAGGGCCTGACTCGCCGCACGAGCGACTTTGCGCGTCGGCTCTTCAACAGTCCGTTCAAGCGGCAGGTAGTCCCGACCGCGGCGATCCCAGAGAACACGGAGCTGCTGCAGAGTCTCGACCGCGTCCACCCGCTGAGCCTTCGCCCCGACCTGCCCCACCGTGTGGTCTGGGACGCGTTCATCCTGGCCATGATCTGCGTCGACATGACGATGACGCCGCTTCTGCTCGGGTTCGACTTCGACAATGGCTACGCAAAGACGCTTAACGTGCTCGGGATCATTGCGTTCTTCATCGACTTTGTCATGAACATCTTCTCCGCCTACCACAACGAGCGCGGCGAGGTCGTCTCGGGCCCAGCAAACACGTCCAAGCACTACTTGCTGAGCATCTGGGCCCTCCCGGACTTCCTCAGCTGGTTTCCGTTCGAGTACCTCGCCGTGGCGGGCAAAGGCCGGTTCTTGAGCTTCGCCAAAGTCTTTCGGCTCGTGAAAGTGAGCCAACTCGCACGGAAGCTGCACTCGGCCAAGAAAGCCGGCTTCGTGCGCTTCCTCCGCCTCCTCGGCACGGTCCTGCTCGTGGCTCACGCTCTCACGTGCTACTGGAACTGGGTTGCGGTCGACTGGAAGGAGAACGAGGACGGGTTCAGTGCGCTGTCGCTCGGCGACCGCTACGCGCACATTTGGTCGCTCGTGATTGGGTGCTTGAACGCGAGCCCGCCAAGCATGTACTCGACGACCGAGGAGGTCTCGGTCGCGGTGTTCATGCTCATCGGAAACGTGCTCCAGGCGAGCGTGTTCGGGTCCGTCGCAGCAGTGATCACGTCGTTCGACGAAGGCGAGGCCGCGTACAACAAGAAGCTCATCATGACGTACGAGCGGTGCAAGTTCCTCGGCATCCCCGAGCCGCTCAGTCGGCGTATCCAGGGCTTCTACGAGAACCTCTACCGCGAGACGAAAAGTGTCAGCCCAGACGCCGACTCGTTCATCAACGAGCTCTCGCCGGCTATGATTTGCGAGGTCAAGTTCCAGCTCTACCGCGACATGCTCAAACAGATCCCGTTCCTGTCGGCGCAGAAGATCGATCCGACCGTGATTGAGCTCCTGATTCTCCACCTGCGCACTGTCATCTACATGCAAGACGACGTGCTCATCCGGAAAGGCGAGTTCGGCGATTGGATGGGCTTCATCGGCTCGAAAGGCCTCGTCGGCGTGCTCGACCCGCGCTCGATCACGCGCAAGATCATCCGCGTGCTGCGCAAAGGCGAGTACTTTGGCGAGATGGCGTTGCTGCAACGTGCGAAGCGGTCCACGACCGCAGTCGCGCTCACGTGGGTCCAGATCCACGTACTCTGTCGCGACGACCTGGACGACGTCAAGGAGCAGTACCCGGGTCAGGCCCAGATCCTCGAAGACGAGATCAACAAGTACATGCAGTCCAAAGGCGCGTACAAGTAACTAGCGCGTGCGCTCGACAGTGTACAAGCGAACGGAGGAGTCGCTGCTGGACGCTGCGAGCACGGCCGAGATGCGCTGGCTGCCACCAGCCTCGCCAGCGACTTTCGTCACGCGTGGAGACCACGCGAGGCGAGTGACTGTCGCTGTAGGCGAGAGCGCAGCGTCAATCTCCATCGCGAGCGTCGTCTCGATCGACGCGGCGGTTGTCGACACACGAAAGAGTCGGATTGCGCCACTCTCGAGGCCAACGGCCACGACGTACGCGTCCGCGAGCGCCAGTGGTTCTGGCGCGAACGCGATCGCAGTGACTGCGCTATCCAGTGCTGTCGACTTCCCCACTGGTTGCCACTCAACACCACCGCTGGAAGCCTTCCCCCACAGCACGAACGTTTGGTCTCTCGATGCTGTCGCGAAGAAGCGCGAGTCTGGCGTCCACGAGCAGCTCCAGATGATGCGCTTGTGCGCCTTCACTTTGGCCACGAGCGTAAACTGGCCGCCGGCGTTCCCGTACACACAGACCTGTCGGTCCCTGGACACGGAGACGAGAAACTCGTCGCTCGGCGAGAACGCGAGCTGCACGACCGAGCTCTTGTGGCCTTCGAGCGGAGACTGCGCCACGCTCCAGTCGGCCGTGTTCCAGAGCCAGACGCTCGCGAACCGCTCTTCTCGCGACTTGCAAGCCGATGCGAGCAGCGCCCCCGAGTGGCTTGACGCGACGCACAAGAGCTCGTTGCCGTGACCGTACAGCTTCCGTAGCTCTGGCCACAGCGTCTTCTTCCCAAGTGTCTCGCCCACTGGGACGCGGACCGACGTCGCACTGGCTGGATCGACTGGAGCGTACCCGCTGACGCTCTCTGAGGTGCTCTCATCCGCGCTTTTGTTCGTCAGGCTCAGCTCTGGAAGGTACGCGTGCTGCACACGCGGCTGTAGGGTGCTGCCAGTCGACTTCGATACGTCGACAGTGTCACCCGAGAGCTGCGTCACGAGTCGCTGAACGTCGTCCGGCGCTTCAAACACCCGTAGGATCTTCTCGTCCGCACCGCTCACGAAGCGGTCGTTCGTCCGCACGTCGCTGTCGTCGCCACTCTCGGAGCTGCTCGCAGTGGCGTTTCCAAGGAGAAAGCACGCGCAATTCAGGTCGTACCCGTGCACTTGAGCTCGCGAGATTTCGAGCCACGACTGCGTTTGCGGCATCGGCGCGAGCACTCGCGCGGTCTGGTCGAGCGACACGGAGAGCACGTAGTCGCCTCTCGGAGACCACGACACGTCGGTCACCGGTGCACAGTGGCCAGTCGGTGCCAGCGACGGGCGGAAGATCGTGGACGGGGCAGACTGCTGCTGTGTCCACCGCTCCAACTGACCCGAGAAGCCGAGCGCGAGCAAGTCCAGTCGGCCGTGCTCGCTCGGGAGCACCACGCCCTTGAGCAGGCCGTTGCCGTGGATCTCGCCCACACGGAGCGACGGGAGCCACGCGCCAGAGCCGCTCGCGCTCTTCTTCCACCCAATGAGCGCGTTGTCCATGGACGACGACACCAAGAACAACTCGTACGCAGCGTCTCGAGCGCCGTCGTCGCTGCCGCGGTCTTGAGGCAGGAGGGTCCACTGCACTGACGTCACCCAATCCTCGTGGCCAATCAGAAGCGCGTCGAAGCGCACAGTGTATGTGCACTGAGCGCCAGCAGCCTGGAAGCCGTCGCCCTCACAATGAGCAGCGCTGAGTGCGCTCACCGTGATCTCCCACAAGCGGATACGCTGGTCCTGGGATGCAGACGCCAGCAGCAACGAGCAAGCGCCTGGAACTGCGTCCTGGCTCGTAGACGCACGTTGTCGAGGCTCGAATGCGAGTCCGCGGACCCAGCCACGATGCCCCTCGAGCGCCAGCAGCTGCTGCAGCTCCGAGGCCCCACTCGCGAGCTCAAACAAGTGCACTTTGCTATCGACTCCGCCAGCCGCAAGCAGCACACTCTCTTCCACCTGGACGTCGCTGTCAGCAGCTGGACCACTCCTGGCTTCCGGGAACTCGAACGTCGTCACTGCCAGGCTCTCCATGATGCAGCGCACGCCGAGCGTTAGCGTCGCGAGCAGCCGGACGCTCGGCGCATCCGCGTCGCCATCGCGGAAACTCATACCGACGCCCTGTTCAAACACTGCGAGCGTCCCGTCCGAGAATGAGAGGAAGGAGAGCTGACGCCGGCGTGTCTGCACCGCCACCACCGCTGCTACGGACGCTGTCGACGGCGTCGCGAGCCGCAGCATCCGCCACTCGCGCTCTGTCCCGCCACGCTGCCACAGAAAAGCTTCACCTGCTGCGTTGCCTGCGAGCACGCAGTCACCATTTGCGTCGGAATGCAGACACACGCTCGTGACGCGCGCGCTGCTGGCTGTTCGCAGCGTGTAGCGCACGCGCAGCGGCTGCGACGCCATAACCGCCACTGCCGCGTCGGCTGCGAACACCGCAGCGCAGCGCGCAGCCTCGTTGCCAGCCGCACTGTTCCCGCTGAGCGCGTTGGAACCGGCATTAGCGCCGACAAACACATGCGCGAGCGCCACCTCGAGGCGTGCGCTGTCCATCCGCAAAAATGACTTTTGACAAGCAAATCGAACTTTCCCTTGCTTTTAGCACTATTATCAACATGTTGTGGGCACTCGACGAGACCGCGCTCGACCTCTTCGCGCGCCGTCCCGTGCGCGGCTTCTGCTCCGGCGTGCGCTTCGTAGACGACGCAGCGGCGCCGAGCGACGGCTGGAAGCCGCGGCAGACAGTGGAGATCGCGGGCGGTGACGCGACGCCTCGTTTGCTCGTGCTGTTGCATGCGGCTGCTGCATTCCTGTTGCGTGGTGCGCAGGACGAACGCAAAAGTGATGGTCACTTCAACCTCCACTTTCTCGAGCGCGCGACTGAGCGGGTTGTGTTCTTCGACCACGAGCTGGACGCGGACGCGCACATGCTGCTGGACGTGCTTTGCACGAAGCTGCACGCGCACGTGGCCGACCCTGCACAGCGCCGTGTACGTCGCCGCTCACCTTCTCTTTCTCTTTCGCTCTCAGCTTGTTGCTCTGAATGCGCGCTGGTGTTGACGTATGAGCTGGCGAGCGACCAAGTGACGAACCCATTGACGCACCACAGGCAGTGGCGCACCGAGCGATGGACCGCGTGACGCTGTACAACTGCCGCGACACGTTCCAGTGGCTTGCGACGCTCAACCAGCTGCACTTTGAGCTGCTCGAGGCGCCACCTGCACGTGCGAACGACCGTGTACTGCTAGGAAAACAGCTCGCGTGGAAGGGAGAGAGGGCGACTCACGTATTGGGTGTCTATCCGTCTCTCTCTCGCTCCACAGCGCTGCTGATTGCGATCAACTGCGTGAGTTCCTTCCACGCGATCGACAAGGTGTGTGTGTGCCCTTTCTCTCTCACTCTCTCGCCGCTTCTTGTGGCTGTTCGGACGCTGCTGCTGACGCCGAGCGTGCGTTGCAGATGACTGCCAAGAGCGTCGGCGACGGCCTCGCACTCTCAGAGCAGCCGTTCCTCTTCCTCAAGCAGCTTTGTCTCCACCACTCTCCGATTGTCTTTGCCGTGAAAGATTCTACAGGTACGTGCGTGCGTACAGTCATGGAAGAGAGAGAGAGAGAGAGATCCTCACGGCTGGCTGGCTGGCTGATGGCGCTCTGGCAGCCAACCTCCGCAATGTATGGGAGAGTCCCGAGCTGCTGCCGTCGTCCTGGAGCAGCCAAGTGACGAAGCGCATCGTGCTCCGGCCCGTGCGAACGGCAGCGAGGTGTGTCACTCGAGCGTCCATGCGCTCGCTGGTTAGTGATGACGATTGTGGAACGCTGACGGTAGGTGGGCTCTGGTAGACGCTCCAGTGGCGCAGAGAAGGACGACATCAAGGAAGAACCGGACACGCACGTGCGGTTCGAAGCCAAGTGCGTTGTTCGAGGAGAGAGGTGCGTGCAGTGCAGCACACTACGTGGGCGAACGTCATACGAGGTGCTGAGTGTGCTCTCTCGTTCGTTGGCTCGTTCGTTTGTTCTCCAGTCGTGTGTATTCGTGTCGGATTCGAGGCTGCGAGATCGACGTCCTGGACCAGCAACAGAGCAGCGCGCGACTCAAGTAACACGGCATAGACCTCGCGTGCTGCTCATGTGGCTGTCGTATGCGTCGTTCGGCTACTACGTCTGCTCTGGTGCTCCATGCTCATACGCGGCGAGAAGATCGACAATGTGCTTGCGGCCAAAGATGTCGGCGAGGTCGGCGGGCGACTGGCGCGTCAGATTCTGCGCGTCTGCTTGCGCTCCGTGTTGTAGGAGGATGCGGACGCAGTCGTCGAAGCCCAAATACGCGGCCTTGTGAAGCGCTGTGTTGCCTGCGCTGTCGCCAAGGTGGACGCTCGCGCCGTGTGAGAGCAGGAAGGCGAGGCACTCTGGCTGATGCGCTTTCACTGCCCAGAGCAGCACTGGCCACCCGTCGTCTACGTCAACGTAGTTTACGCTCACGCCTTCTGCTTCCACGAGTCTCCGCACCGCGTCCAGGTCGCCCTCGCAGATCGCTTCACGCAGCGCCACGCCGCTCATGATGCACCTTCGAGCAGTTTCACTCTTGGTGGCCGTCGTGTTGCGTCATCAGTCACGCCCACTCACGCTCAGACTGCTTGAAATACCACGAGCTTCCTTCCCACCGAGCCTCCGCCGACCATCTCTCGCTTTCTCACACTCAGGACAACCATGGAGCCATCGGGTGTCGGGAGTTCAGCTGCGGATGCATCACAGGCGCCTGGGAATACGAGGTGAGTGCGACTTGCAATGCAGTTGTTTTATGGCCGCCTATGTGTCTTGCTGATTGTGTCGTTCATGGTGGGCTTTTGTTCAGCACACCCATGCTCTTCGTGGACCAGGTCTCGAGTCTCCTGCAGGTGAGTCCAGACGCAACCTATCGTTGCTGGCTGATGATGGCTGCTGTCCGTGCTGCTGACGATAGGACTACTCAGCGAATGAAAGAGGACAACGAGCTTCTGTTGCAGCGACAGCGACACGACATCGTGCAGCAAGTGATGGAGAATCTCCGAGACGCCGGGGTGGTGCTGGCGTCTCGTGGTGGTCGTGTTCGACCCGTTTTGATAACGTCGGGATCCCCAACGCATCGGCTTGAGCAGAACCTCCAGTCGCTCGTCACGCACTCGCTCGCCGAGAGCGGACTCGACTTCCCGCATGTCCAGCGTACCCCTCTCGTGAACTCGAACTTGCGCAGCGAGCGCACACTGCAGGGCTCTACGCAGCTCGCCTGTATTGAGCGCAGCCCGTCGAATCGGAAAGCTGTTATCATCGTGTCTCGACCTGAAGACCCGTTCACGGAGGAGAGGGATACGGGCGCTCAAGGAGTCGCGCTGGTGGAGAGCAGTCAAGACAGTGAGGACACGAGGCGATGTGCACAAGCTCACCAAAGCCGCTCGACTCGACGTTCTCGCGCACTTCAGCAGTCACCGCTTGTCGCGCCAGTGCGCGCACGCAAGGCCGAGAGACGCTGCAGAAAGGAGTCACTTGACACCACTCTCCCAACGCGCAAAGCGAAGGCATTTGAAGTAACGCGTGGTGGTAAAAGCGACGGAGACGACACGTACGTTCGGAGCAAAATCGATGCGAAGACTCTCGCAATTCTCGAGCGGTCGAAAGCGCTGCTGCGCCAGACGAAAGACGAGGGACACACGCGCGACTCGGGCGAAGCAGGTGGGCGGAACTTTGTCGAGCGGATGCGCGAGTTGCGGTTCACACGCGCCGAAGATCCACCCACGCAAGCGCAGATGGAGGACTGTGACCCATCCAAGCGCTCTCCTGGCCATCAGACTCCAGAGGCTGCAGCGAGTGAGTCCAAGATCGTCCCGCAATCGAGCGACAACGACGTCTCGTCCTCCCGATCGCTTGAATCTGCTCGACAGTGTCCTGAAGACCAGCACCAGACTGGCAGCCCTATGAAGGACGCGACGCCGTCCGTGGCTCGGTGCGACATCGACTTGCTTCGACCGCCCGAGCGTTCTCCAGAGAACGAGGATGAGTGGGAAAACGAGCTGGCGCGGCAGATCCTCACCATCTACACGACGTCCGTCATGGCAAAGGCGGCTGGCGTGAACAGCTCGAGCGCAGAGAGCGTCCAGACGAGGAACATTGCGGACGGCGCACTTGGGAGCGCACGACCTCGAACAGGAACACCCAGCAAAGCAGCTGCTGGTGTTCTAAGGACCAAGGGAGTCCGGCCGATGGCGTCGTCGTGCTCGCTACCAGCTCTACGCCCAAAGAGCGACACAGCGAGCCGAGCGCGCTCGACCGCGAGCGTTCACTACTCGTGGGAACCGTCGCAGCGACTCGAGGACGGCAAAGTCGTGATCAACATGCCGAACGTGCCGCGGCCAATCTGGTTCGCTGGAACCGGCGCGGTCAAAGCTGTCTGGTGCGCACTGGCGCAGAACTTCCCAGGGCTTCGAGTGCAACCAAGCGACGAGGGCGGAACATCGAACGAAGGGCGACCTGCGTCGCTACTCGCAATGTGTGAGCACCGCCTGTGCGAAGAGGTACGGCGAATGGAAGCTAAGATGCAGTTCGGACAGTGCATCGCGACGCTCGAGTCGCTGCTCGTCTCGCTTGTGCGCGCGCGTGGAGTCGGCGCGTTCGAAGCGAAGCTCTGGAAGCAGCTTGTGGTCACGTGCAATGCGTTCGCGAGCCGCTGCATCGAGTACAAGAAGTTCCCAGCGGCGCTGCAACTGATCCAGCAAGCCGAACAGCTTGTGCACAACTCGATCGTGCTCGTGGACGACCCCGCGCGGCTCGAGCTCTTGGCGTTCCTGTACGACACGTACGCGCACTACTACTACCGCAAGCGCAAGCCGCATGCGGGACTGCAGTACATGCGCAAAGCGTACGAGATCCACGCCAAGCAGACGAACTGGGCCCACCTCGCCAAGTGCCGCCTCCACCTCGCGAGCCTGCTCTCATTCCAGCGCCAGCATGAGGACGCAGTTGCGCACCTCGCGAGCATCCTCGCGCTCATCGAGCGCAACAAGCTCGAGGACGGCGGTGGTGACGGCGCGTCGGCGCAGAAGATCTGCCTCGCTGCCGTGTGCTACAACAACCTTGCGGTCGAGCAGCTGCACTTGCGTGCGTTCGAAGCCGCGAGTGTGTCGTCTGCGAACGCCAAGCGACTCGCGAGGCTCTGCCTTAGCTACAGCAACCGCTGGCTCGCGCAGTTTGAGGCCACGAGCAGCTGTGTCGCGCTTGCGATCGCGACGCTCATGGAGGACATGAACGCGTCACGTGCAGCGCCAGCAGTAGCGACGCTGACGAGCACGAGATGAGGCGACGGGTCGGGATGGCGCAGGATCGTGTTTACGCTGACGGCGAGAAGGAGAAGAGCAGGCGGCTGTCGAGGAGGTCCATCGCACCGCCTTCCTCTGCAAACAGCAGGTTCACCTGCAAACGACGCTCGATGGATGCTCAGAGCGTGGAAGCAGAGAGAGAGAGAGTGACCGCAATGTGCACAAGCAGCGCACCTCATGGCAGAGACGCGTCTGCATAGGTTCGACGCTCGACTCGACCTGCTTGCTGCAGAGCTCGACACATCGCCATATCGTCACTGATCCACCGCACACGAGCGAGAGAGGCAAGAGAGCACCACCCGACGATCCACGGCTCAGCGACCGCTCTTCGCTTTGAACTGACTGCGTACCTCTTGTGAACTGCACGGTCGAGCCGCAGGATCTGTGCCTTCAGGCCCTCGACGCGCTCAGTTGCTGCGCGGAATGCAGCGCTGCTCACGACAGTCTGTTTGCCGAGGAGAAGCCACACGACCAAGCACGCAAGGACTGGCTCTGTGAGGCGAACCGAAAGGGGGCACGTCGTCGCACTTTGCGAGACTCAACGCACGCACCCGGGCTGCCTGCTTGGCGTTCTTCCAGTCCCGCACGTACGCTTGGAACAACTCTTCGTCGAGACATTCGCGGAACTGAAGCTTGAGCGCGCTCGAGTACACGGAGAAGGCGTCCTGTGACGCAGGCACAGAAGCATGGGACGCGATCAGCCCCCTCTCTCGCTCGCTCGCTATCCTCTGGTCTGTCTCAGCCCACCCTCACCTGGCTCGCTGCTCGCTCAAAGAGCTTCACGTCGGCGATGAACGCGGTCGAGTCACCCAGAACGCTACGGTTGCAGTTGCGATGATACGGATGAGGACTCCAGCAGCAACGAGTCGCTATTGAGCACACAATGAGCTCGTATGTCGCACCTGTCGAAGCCCGCACTGTGGTCTTTGAGACTCGTCGCTGTGTGCACAAACTGCGCCAGTTTGCTGCACTCAGCACTCGTGAAGCCCGCGTTCCCCTCGACGGTCGCGTTCCTGTCGTGGGGTTTCCAAGACGCAACACAACAACACCGTGCGTAAGTGGGTGGTGGCTACCAGAAGACCAAACGCCCCCGCAACAGACGCGAACACACGCACGCGGTCGTGATCGTGCGGCAGATCTCAAAGTGCGGCAGCAGCATCATCGCCATCGACGTCTCGATCGACTGGACGGCAAACTCGAGCTGCTTGGCGTCACAGAGCGGGCGTGCTGTCGGCCGTCGGAAGCCAACAACAAGGGTGAGCGCAGGCGCCTCCGTCTACCTTGAAGTCAGGTCTGCCCACCTTGGAGTGCGACTTGGTAGCTCTCGATGCTCGCGTCGAGCTGCTGCTGGTACTGGAGGAGGCGCTGCGAGTGCGACGTTGCAAGGATCTCGGCGGCGTCCATCAGCAGCCTGGCGAAGTGCTGCGAGTTTGCTCAGCCAGCACGTCGCCACACACAGCCACACACAGACTGTCAGTCGTGTGACCTTACGGCACTCCAGTCAACAGAGAAGCTCATTACAGTCACAGCAGCGTACGTCGCGCTTGCCGGCAATGTGCTTGGAGACCTCCGTTGTGGTCACAGTGGCGGCGTTAAGGACTGCGATGCACTGCTCGAGGCTGCGCAGTACGCTTACAATCACGCCCGTCATGTCGCGCTCGTCTGCGTCCAGTTCCAGGGCCCAAAACGCCTTGAGCTCAGGCGCGTGCACGAGCTCGCTTAGGGCTCTGGCGAACGGAAGGAGCTCCTGTGTATGCGAGAGGCGAGTATCAGCTCGGCTGCGGCCCTCAAGTACGCACACACACGAGCTCCACTATTACACGATCGCTTCGCATGCAGCGACAAAAGGGTGGACCACGCACGCTCGGGCCCAAAAAGGTCGGGATGAGCGCCTCGGTAGCCGCGATGCGACGCGCGATGGCGTCTGCGACGTCGTGGGGCAGCAGGTGCTGACTTCTGTGCGTGACGGGCGCTTTCACGGCGCTATTGCTTGCGATAGACGTGTTTGAGGCGCAGGTGCTGCTGGAGCTGATGCTTCTGGAGGACGAAGCTGGCGGTGGCTTGGCCACCACCTCCGCCACCTGATGCACAGCCCGCAATACAAGCTCGCTCTCATGCACAGCGCGCATGGCGTCGGCCAATGCGAAGCGCTCGCTGTGCACCAGCAGGCGCTCGTACTCGCGGAGCACGACAGCAGGAGCTTGCGCCATCTCGTTCGTGAATGAATGATTCGCTTGACAATTTTGCTTACTTAGTACTTGATTTTTTCTCTATCAGATTTCCGTAGTTCTCTCATGGTTATTGCAGCTTGTAATTTGTCTACCTTGAGTGTTGTGGTTCTACGCTACGCCTCTCAGTCCCACCCCTGTGCTCTCACTCTCTGCTGCCTGCTACGCATCACTCACCCACTCGCTCTCTAG
>JAASGD010000309.1:0-26481 GCA_023334115.1 Globisporangium megalacanthum
CATGATATCTCAACAACCATGACGATCTAGCTAATGAAACTTCGGTGAGTTTCAACAAACGCACTGATGAACATTTCCTGCAAGTTTGAGCCCAATTGACAATGGACCGGCGAAGTTAGCATTTTCGACCGCAAAGGCGAGGGTTCACTTCTTACAGACATTGATGATTAATTTTGCTTGTGTCAAAATTGATTCTGCTACACGAAAGCATGGTATAAAACCCAAATACCACCGTTTAATCGTCACGAATTGTCTACAGTATTTATTATGAGAGGTACATTGAATTGAATGTGGAGCCTTGGTAAAAAATCAATACGAACAGTATGTGTTTGTAGGAGCTTTTTCCTCGTGATTTACTCAAAAATCAATCATGAAGCCAGGGAGTCGCCACTATCTCGGGTTTTACAGAAGTAAACTTGGTGAAAAGGTGTCGGCAGAAGTGGGCTGCTGAGTGATTGAACATGTCAGCGACTTGCGGCCTTTATTGTCCACGCAGACTGGATAAGTGACGCAGCCTCGCTTAATACTAATCACGTTAGCTGTGCATCATTGCATCTTGCACGGTGAAGACTGAGGGGCATTATGAACGACTTGTTATGCTGGTGTGCGTTCGGTCACAAGTACTGTCGCTTGAGTCGATTGTGGTCCCGACGGTGTTGCCATCCTCCCGTGAAGGTCAGCACTTGACACGATCCGCTTGGTGCATAGACATTCGAACAAGTCGAATGAAAGTATTTGTACAGAAAGTGTCTATCCGCCTCCCCAAGCAGTTCGTCTCGCGGGACTCTGCTTTGACCTTGGAAACCCCTCGCCACAGTGTGTAACAACCGACACTCTTCATCGTTGAGTCGGAGTGTAGGGTACCTTATGTGGACACCATGATGACGTTCTCGACTGGCAGCAAGGCCACGCCGTCTTTTGCGAACCGCAGCAGCTTCTTCTCGATACTATCGAGTCCCGTCTCGGACCATGGGACAGTTCGCCAGTTCGCCTCAAGCTGCGGCCACGGCTGTCCGTAACACGACTGGGTCGGCGGGTACTCTGGCGCGCCGTCGTAGATCGTCACGCGGTAGAACTCTTTCAGGAGCTCGTGCGCCGCTGTTCGGTTCGTCGGGCCGGCAGCGACGAGAGCAGCGACCGTTGCCGCGTCCATCGCCTCCGTCGTCGCATTGGGCGATATTGCGCTCACGTTGGCGCCCCAGGCGAACGTCTGCAAGTGGGTCCACACCTCTGCGTCCGGCGCCTTCCCAAGCGCCGGCCGCCCGCCGTTGAGTTTCATGGCGTTGCGATGCAGGAACACAACGTCTCCGGTCGGGTCAAACTGCACCATCGACATGCCGCAGAACTTGCCCTGCACGAGCGAGCCAGCCACTGCTGGGGGCGACTCGATCATGTGGAAGCTCGAGTTCGACTTGAGCCACGCGAGGCGGAAGAGGTCCTTGTCGCCCCAAGCCAGCATGAGCGTCTCAAAGTGGTTCGGCTGGCGAAACGCGAATAGCCGCAGCGTCTGCAGCGCCACAAAGCTCTTGCGCCGGTTGATAAGCAGCTGCCCGCTCTCTTGCTCAAACATGTCGACAAAGTCCATGTCCAGGAGCTCCCAGAGGAGCGACAGCGTGTTGATCTTGAAGATCGAGTGCGCCGGGTGCCAGAAGTCCGGCCAGAAGAGCGCGCCCATGCGCTCGTACTCGGGACTGTCGAACAGGTACGTCGGGTCGCGCACGGGGACGTTGTCGGCGTCCAGGAACAGCACGTCGCTGAGGTTCGTGTGCAGAATCGCGTGCACTTTCGAGTTGAAGCCTGTGACGTGAGGATCCGTGACCGCGATGAGCGTGAGCGGCGCAAAGGCCGCAGTGAGGACTCGTAACACGGCGTTGCTGGTCGCGTTCGCCCCCATCTCGGACTCCAAGTACCAGATCTCGATCGGCAGCGAGCAGTTGAGCGACTCTCGGAGCGTGCGCACGACTGCGTAGGTGCTCACGAGCAGTTTCGGGTAGACCACCATGACGATCCCACGGCTGGTCGCTTCAGGGGCGCCGGCGGAGCTGCTGGCGCTCGCGATCGCTGCTGGTTCAGCCGCTCTTGCGATCGCGATCGCAGTCTCCGTTTCAAGGCGGAAGTGCATGAAGTCGATCGCTTGGGAGCACGTGAAGGAGACTTCGCGGCGCAAGGACCCGCACCGCTGCTTCATCACGCGCACTTCGCGGCCAGTGGCGCGGGACTTGACAGCGCAGTACCCGGCCTGGCTGAGCTGGATCTGGAAGTTACAGGAGCGGTTGAAGCTCTGGAGGACGTGCGAGTTGGGGTCGCACGCCATCGTGTGACGCCAGCCGACGCACTCGTAACCTGTTGCTGCTGCTGTTGCGTCGCCTGCTGCTTGGGACCCTCCTTCCGTCGTCTCATTGAGCAGCGCCAGCATGCGGTTCGAATTCTCATCGTAGTAGCCTCTCCGAAGGAGCGCAAAGAGGCCGCTGCTGGTCCCATCCTGGAGAACGCCGCCCCAGACGACGAATCCGAGCGCGTAGATGCCGATGACTGCGAAGAAATGGACCGGACGCACTCGGCGCGTCCGGGGCGATGTCGACGGCGACCTCGACGACCGAGTGCTGTGACTGTGACTGTGGGTGAGGCTGCTGTCGTCACTGTTTGTGTCTCGGTGCGCAGGCACGCGAGCGGTGGCGACCGCGGCCGGTGGCGTCCACGTCACACGCGTTGGGAGCATGTGGAGAGCGTCCACGCAGCAGCGGATCAGAGACTGGGGTGTCGAGCGTCGTCGTGTGGCGGTGACGAGTGTCGAGTCCAACACTCGAGCGGCTGGAGCAGGGACGAGGACGATTGCGAGCTCCGTTTGCAAAACGCAAATCATTTGCCAGTTGGAACAACACTTTTGACTGACTCTGAGACTGTGGGATACCTGAGCTGATTTTTCATTCATTCTCGGGTCCCAGAAGCAAGTGAAGTGCCTGTTCGAGCCTGCTGCTAAAGCTTCGAGTCCGCTTTGCCAGCGTCCGTGACCTTGCGCTGCAGCCCCGTGAGTTCCTTGAGACTCCGACGTCAGCCCACCATGTTTTGTCAGTCGGATTCCTTTCTCAATGGAGACCGAGTGCCAACCGAGTGACGACGTTTGAAGATCCGAGCGTTGGGCCCTCGCAGAGGCGATGGGACCCGGCGTGCTCCAACGACAACACCGCCCTCTCGACAACAACTTCTTACGCCCACAACGGGATCAGATCGAAGAAACTAAGGAACTAACTGGTATGAAGTCGCTTCAGGGCCGAGTGGTCGTGATCGCAGTCGGAGGCAGTGCGCTCGGCCGGTTCCTCGCGCTCGAGTTCGCGCGGGTGGGCGCCCGCATTGCGCTCTGGGCGCACGACCTCGCGGCTGCTCAGCCGACAGCAGACTTTGTGCGACGCGAGGTGGGGACAGTGGTGGTGCGGATATTCGAGGTGGACCTCTGCAGCAGCGAGAGTATCGAGCTGGCGGTGGCGAGTGTGCAGCGCGACTTTGGCGGATGTATCGATGTGCTCGTGAACAACACGGACGTTCTGAACGGCACGCCGCTGCTGACGGCCACGGACGAGAGCCTCAAGCACTCGCTGGCAGTGAACGCCTGTGCGCCGATGCTCGCGACACGCGCTGTGCTGCCGCAGATGCTCGAAGCGAACAGCGGTGTGCTCGTGCACTTTGGGACCAGTGCGGACGCGCTCGGAGCCCCCAAGCTTGTCGACTACTGCGCGAGTAAGTTCGCAGTCATGGGCTTCCACGACGCGCTCCGACACGAACTGCGCGACCATTTCAAGGGCAAGAAACAGGAGCTGAAGAAGAAGAAACAAGGTGGGATCAGCCTGACGCTCGTGCGACCAGCGCTCGTGATGGCGCGGGGTGGAGGAGACGCGGTCCCGGAGGCTGCGCGCTCTCTTGTCCCTGACATTTGGATGCCGCCGGACACTGCAGCGAAGCTGATTGTGAAAGCCGTGCGTCGCAACCAAGCAGAGCTTGTGCTCCCGCCGGACTTTTCGATGGTCGCAGGTCTGCTGGCGGTGCTGCCGGACTCGGCGGCGACGTGGGTGCGCAAGAAGCTCAAGCTCTCGAGCGTCTTGGACGGCTTCTGACGGCCAAGAACAGGGCAGTTTGCGTGTCCGAGTGCATGTGGTTGAGCTGAGACCAGTGCGCCGCTCTTGACGTTGCGTTTGTTGGCCGAGCGAGTCTAGACACGAGTCTAGGGCCTACCGTTGAAGAGATGATGACCAACTGCCACAATGGACCAAAGGTATTCACACCAACTGCCGCTAGCACACAGTAAGTACCAACAGCGAGGCTTCAGTTGCGAATTGGCGTTGAGGGTCGCACGAACCTGCCCCCACGACCACCACCAGCCATGACGAAGCTGCGGAACCGCATGGTGCTGCTCACGTCCTGCTCGTCGCCGCTCGGGTACTCGTTCGCGGTGCAGTTGGCGCAGAAGGGGGCGAACCTCGTGCTCTGGGACGCTGACGCGCGACTCGCACAGCGGATTGCGAGCGAGATCACCCGACTGTACGGCGTCGTGGCGATGGCCATGCAAGTGGATGTGCGCGCCAAGCAGCAAGTGGACGAGGCCGCGAGGCGGCTGTCGAGTGGAGGAGACGCCAGTCGTGTGAGCGTCGTGGTCCACGCGTGCGACTCGCTCGGTCAGCAGCGTGGGCTCGCATTCGCACGCAAGACCCCGGACCAGATCGCTGAGCTTCTCGAGGTGCACACGCTGTCGAGTCTGTGGCTCGTCAAAGCTCTGTTGCCAGACATTCTTGAAGCCAAACGAGGCGGCCACTTTGTGTTTATGAGCTCGTCAGCGACGCTGATGGGCGCGACAAGTGGCGTTGTGGACTACGCGGCGAGCAAGTTTGCGCTTGTGGGTCTGGCGCGCGGCTTGTGCTTTGAGCTCGATCGTCTGGGCGACGGCACAGACGGTAGCAAGATCCAAGTGACAGCGGTGCTAGCGCCGTTCGAACACTCGAAGCTCGCGGTCGTAGCGGCGACAGGAGGCGCGCCGAAGCCTGAGCGCGGCTGGCTCAAGCCCGACATGATCGCAGCGAAGACGATACTGGCGATCAAGCGCGACAAGCGCGAACTGGTTTTGCCGGCGGAGCTGGGCTTCCTGCGCGCGCTCTGCCAGCTGCTGCCGCAAGCGTGGGGCGACAAGCTGCTCGAGCAGCTCAAGTACGCGCGCGCGTCCAAGGGCGTTGCTGTGATGGAGTGAGTACGTACTGGTTTGGAATGGCTACATTCCGTAAGTGACGCAAGTCAAGAGGGAACTCTTTCTTTTATTACAAAAGTAGTACAAGTCTCAGAAACCGACATTTTTGCATTTCCAGTTTCAACCTCTTGTGTGTGAAAATGATGCGCGCCGCCGTCGTGCGCTCCATGCTCCGCACACGCGTCGCGACGACGTTCTCGCAGCAAAAGCTACAGCTGCGTCGCCTATCACATGCACGTGGACCGTCTGCTGCCTTTCAGATGCACCGGCGAGCTGCACCGCTCGCATCACAAGCTGTGTACGTGTGGATGTCTGGCAGTGTCTGTGTGGGGCGTGAGGAGAATGACGCTTCTGTGCCTCAAGCCTGTGTGAGAGTATTAAGAACCCAGCGCTTACATGCGCGTTGCTGGACTCACTCATGCGCGTACTTGTGCAGATTGATCGACCGGTTTGGCAAACAGCAGCAGTACCGTGAACTCCCTCTCCGCGAGCTCTCGCACATGAGCTACTGGCGGACCGCACTCGTTGCGTCGGGCGTGTGCGTCGCGTCGATTCTGTCGGAGGACAGCGCTGCCCACGCAGCGTCCAGCAACGCGAGTGGCGACAAGAGCGACAAGAGCGACAAGAGCGGCGGCGACATTTTTGAGGAGCTCAAGCAGAAGCTCCAGGCGCTGTCGAGCGAGTCGCTCGCGGGACTCCAGCGGCTCGTGCCGGACGAGTACAAGGACTTCCAAACGCAGCTGAATAGCTTCCTTGAGTCGGGCAAGGGCGGGCAGCTCTCGTGGGGCTTCGCTATGGGCGTCTGCTCCGGCTTTGCGCTCAAGAAGGTATCGAAGGTCGGCGCCCTCGCGCTCGGCGCGCTCTTCATCCTCATGCAGTGCGCGAGCTACTCGGGCTACATTGACGTCAACTACCAGAAGCTCGAGCGTGACGTCATGGACTTTCTCGACATCAACAAGGTCGGGAGTGTGTGTGTGTATGGGTGTGGAGATAGATACTCAGATGCAGCAGTGGTTTTTTGGGGCTCACGAGAACGGAGTGCGCTGGTGGTTTTTGGTTTTTGGGCTTGCGCAGGACGGGCAATTTGATGCAAAGGACATCGACGCGGTGTACAAGCAGGTGATGAAAGTGCTCGAGTTCAGTCTGCCAGCCGGCAGTGGGTATGCTGTGGGCTTCCTCGTCGGCTTCCGCGCTGGTTAGTGGTCGCTCTCGCGTCACAACAGGACTGGCAAAACGCTTCCGGAGCTGACGAGCAGAGTTCGATAGGCTAATAGGCGAAGTTCGCTCGGTTGTGGTCTTCGCAACTCCTCACTGGTCGCACACGAGTACCAGTGCAGTCAGTCCCCAAGGTCCCCTGGATGGGAATGGAACGCCATCGTGGCAGAACACAAAACACAGACGGATTGACAGTCGAATGACAGATTGACAGATTCAAAAGATATCAACGTTGCACATTGTTACAACAACGACCTGTATATCCAATCGTTGTCACTGAGTTGAGATCGCTCCCATGAAGAACGAGGAAGGCAGCTGGCGATACTGCGGCTTTTTGGCGAGCAACGCATGCATTGGACTCCTTGCGCTTCCTTTGCTTCCAGACACGGCACGTGTAGCGAGAGACAGTGAGCGAGCGAATCGACACGCGAGTGGTTATCAAATCGCACACGCCTCACGTTCTGGGCTGTTGGATTCTCGCGAGTGTGTGCGAGCCAGAGAGTCCACTTTGTGCCAAACAGCTGGGATTTTTGTGCTTCAGTTGGATGACAATGCACTGACTGTACCTGCTCAGGCGTCTCCACTTGTGTTGTCACGAAAGTCACAAGTCACACGCCGCACTCCCTCCCCACTCCCAGTGTCCCCACTTCCAGCCATGGGGCTCAGCCGAAACAGCTCAGGACGCCGTGCACTGCCGTACTGCACGCCGTGGCGTCTGCTGCTCGCGGCAATCACAGTCTACGGACTCGCGGCGGGCGCGTGGTGGCTCTTTGCCAGCAATGAGGACGGGGCTTCGGGGACAAAGTCGCTGGCGCTCCATCGACAGAGTCTCGGACGCGCGTCCGGGTCAAACGGGACAGTTTCAGCAGCAGGGAATGCGACAGACGAAGCGCTAGTAGGCACTGGCGAAGTCCAAGCCCCAGAGGCAGTGGAGCCCACGTTCTCGTGCCGTGGCTGGCGCCAGACTGGCGGATGCGACCCAAACGGACCGCGTGAGCGAGCGAACGACCAGCGGTGCGACCAGCCAGTCACCGGCGGTGCGTCCGGGTACTGTGTGCTGCTGGACACGCGCACAGGGCAGGAGGTGCGGGCGATGGAGCTCACGTGCAGCAGCGTCCGCCGAGACACGCAGTTCGAGTGCGATGACGCCGTCGCAGTCCTCGCGTTCCAGTCCGCAGTTCGACAGACAGCGCGGGCGGCAGTGGCGCTCGCAGCGTCCAGCGCTGCGCCGTCGCTCCTGCGAGCGCAAGCGCCGAGTCGCCATGGGATCGTGATGGCGATCTACCCGAAGCTCCTCGTGAGCGCGTACGCGACGCTCCGGATGCTGCGGGCGCTCGGGTGCACGCTGCCCGTGGAGCTGTGGTACCTCGAGTTCGAGCTGAGCGCCGCCACCGTCGCGTCCGACCCGCTCCTCCGGCGCATGCAGCAGGAGCTCGGGCCGCTCACGCTCCACGCGATCGCAGACGCGCGCGTCACAGGCTTCAACTCGAAAGTCCACGCCATCCTCCGCACGCAACTGGACGTCGTGCTCTTCCTGGACGCCGACAACGTCCCTGCCCGCGATCCGACGTTCCTGTTCACAAGCGCTGAACTCGCGCAGCACGGCGCCGTCTTCTGGCCGGACTTCTGGCACCCGCGCAACACGATCTTCAACATCCTGAACGAGTCGCTGCTCTGGGACGTGGCCGACACGCCGTTCGTCGACATGATGGAGCAAGAGAGCGGACAGGTCCTGATCGACCGCCGCCGGAGCTCCGCTGCCCTGGCTGTGCTCGAGCTCTTTGCGTTCCACTCGCCCAACCTGTTCGAGAGTCTCCGGCTCGCCCATGGCGACAAGGACCTCTTCCGCCTCGCGTGGCTCAAGACGGCCACGCCCTTCCACATGGTGAAGCGCCCACCCGGAGCGGCCGGCAGACTCAGCGCCACTGGGGTCTTCTGCGGCATGACGATGGTGCAGTTCGACCCGAGCGGCCGCGGCGTGCTCTTCCTGCACCGCAACGCACAGAAGCTGTCGAACAACGCCACGACAGCGCGGGTGTGGACTCACTTACAGACGTTCGAGCTCCCAGAGCCCTCGCCGTGGCGGATACGCAGCTTCTTTGGCAAGCGGGACGACGACGACGCTGCTGCGGACTGGTACGACGCAGTGAAGAACGACTACGACATTATGATCTACAGCAGCGGCGACGCCTTCCCGGAGGCCGCCATGTGCTACGGCGAGCGGCGCGAGGCCGATGGCAGGTCCGGACGCTTCCGCACGGTCGCGTGGACGGACCTGCCGGACCCAGCGCTGCACGGGCTGGAAGATCGGCTGCTCGAGTTCGCGCAGGACGCCGTAGGACTCCGTTAGATCCACGGTGACAGACTGTTAGACCTTTACCGTACTGGACGTTGCCGTTCTATCTATTCGTATACGACAGGAGGGACTATCGCTCCGCCTCCAGCTGTCCGTAGCATCGCAGCGTGCACCAGGTCTGTGGCTTCGACAGCGTACGCGCGGATGTGCGTCTCGAGGGTTGCGAACGGCAGCTTGACGAACTCGAACGCGTTAAAGTGCGGCGTCGAGAGCGACTTCTTGCCGTAGCACCACTGGCCGACAGGGTACGCTGGCGCGCCTTCGTAGATCTCGATCGTGTACTCTCTCCGAGGCACCGACGGCTTGAGGAGCAGCATATGGGTCCACACTGCCGGGTCCTCGGCCGGGACTCTCGCCCTGCGGCTCCCCTGGCGCACCAAGTGCGGGGACCCGCCGTGTGGAGACACGAGTGCGTCGTCGGCTTTGTACTTGCGGCCCTCGAGCTTCTTGGCGTTGCGGTGGAGGAAGAGGACGTCGCCATTCGGGTCGCTCTGGACCATCGTCATGCCGCAGAACATGTCGTTCTGGTACTTGCCAGCCACGCCAGGCGGGTGCTGGACAAAGTGAAAGCTCGTGTTCGTCTTGAGCCACGCGAGGCGGAAGAGGTCCTTGTCGCCGTGGGCGAGACGGAACTTGTCAAAGTGGTTCGGCCGGTGGAACGAGTAGAACTGCATGAGCGCAAGCGCAGCCGCGCTCTTGCGCCGGTTGATGAGCAGCTGACCGCTCTCTTGCTCAAACATGTCGACAAAGTCCATGGCCACGAGCTCCCAGAGCAGCGACCGCGCGTGGATGTTGAAGATCGTGCGGTCCGGGTGCCAGAAGTCCGGCCAGAAGACGGCGCTCGCACGCGTGAACTCGGGCAGGTCAAAGAGGTACGTTGGGTCGCGCACGGGGAAGTTGTCGGCGTCCAGGAAGAGCACGTTGTCGAAGCGCGAGTGCTGGATTGCCGAGATCTTGGTCGCGAAGCCAACTGCACGCTGGTCCTCGATCGTACGGAACGCCACGGGGCCGTACGCTCGCGCGAGCAGCTGCAGCGCCGGATGATCAGCCACTTGGAGCTCGTCCGTGCGGTACCAGAACTCGATCGGCAGCGAGCAGTTCATGGCCCGCAGCGAGCGCACGATCGCGAACGCGCTTGGGACAAGCTTGGGGTAGATGACGATGAGGATGCCGTTCACAGGCGGCGTCGTCGTCTCGGAGACCGCTGCTTCCGCCTCGAGCGCACGCACGTCCCGGACGACGTTGTCGCCCAGGACCGCAAAGTTCGAAAAGTCCCACGCCTCGAAGCACCGGAAGCGCGACTGCGCGTGGAGACTGTCGCACGCGCGCCTCATGACGCGGAACCGCTCACCCGAGTCGCGGTCCTCGACTTCGCAGTAGCCCGAGTGCGTCGGGTCAATGACGCGCGTGCACGAGCGGTCGCCCGATGGGACGCGCTTGCCGCTCGGGTCGCAGCCGTCGGTGGCGCGCCACCCGATGCACTTGAGGCGCCGGCGCTTCGTCTCTCCACGAGGCATCGGCCGGACGGACTTGGCGTGCGCATCAGCGACCCGTTGCGCCTCAGCGTCCTCTGCTCCGTTCAGCTGCTCCTCGCGCTTCTTCGCTTCTCGCGCCGCCTGCTCGAGCGACTGGAGCGCCACGGCCGCGCGCGCGGACAGGGCCTCGCCGTTCTGGAGACGCGCGTGGAAGACCTCCTTTGGACTGAGCGAGCGGGTTGGCGCTGGCGCCACGTCTGCCTTCGGATCCGTCTCGGCGGTGTCTACGGTTGCTGTCGCAGAGGTGGTCGCAGCTGCTGCAGCTCGCTTGTCCAGCGCCTCGAGGTGCTGCTTCATCTCCTCCATGAACTCGTCCTGGTCGACGTCTTCAACTGCCGTCTCCTCTGTCGCGAGTGGCGCTGGCGCAGACGACCGACTCGCACGCTTGGCCTTCGCAGCAGTGGCAGGTGCGGTGGTTTCTTCCGTTCGTTCGGGAGCGATGGTGCGCTTCTTGAGGCCCCGCTCCTTGCGGTCGTCACTCTCCACCTGCGCGGCTTCCGGCAGCTCCTCCTCCTCCTCCAGCTTCACCTTTAGCGCCTGCAGTAATGGTGATGGCGAGGGTGCCGAGTCTCTTGCAATCGGCCCTTGAGACGCCGTCGCGATGCCCACATGAGAACGTGCCGTCGGCGTTGGGACGCTGCTCCACACGCCCGAGTACCAGAGCGCAAGGATGTAGAGCGCGCCACAGCTGCAGATGACGCGGCGCAGCAGCCCCGCGAGGCTTCGTGGGCGGCGGGCGGTGGAAGAAGGCGACGCTCGAGTGGAAGAAGGCAGCAAGCTGCCGCTGGTAGACATAGTGTCGCTGTCGCTGCTGAGGCGACCGAGCGGTCGAGGTCGCGCGCTGGCGCCTCCCGAGCGCATCTTTGGTGGTCACGTGTGCGGGGCAGTCAAAAGACTTTTGAAAACCATGGAAAGTGATCAATTCTGAATGGTCAACCATTCTGATTCTGAATCATTCTGGATCATATTTTCTGAAGCCACCAGACCTGACTCAACAGGACATGCTCCTTCGTCTCTCACTCGACAGTCGAGATGGCTCAGCATCGCAACATTTGCCCCCAATCCGTGTCTGGAACAGCCCCACTCAAGCCATGTACTGTACCGTACAGCAAGATTGATCACCTGGCTGCGCCGCTGCCCTGTTCGTGGAATAATGACGATTCCCAAGCCGATGGCGAATACGAATACTGTACGCTTGAACCAACTTTAGTCTTCATCCGTCATGGGCTGACTGCGAACTTCAGCGATGCAGTTCGGTGCAAAGATCACCTCCTGTTGCTGCGGATACGAGCTGTTCTGGTCTCTGAACCTCGCGGCCGAGCAGCCTGAGTCTTTCAGATGGTAAAGACGCTTCTCCAAAACAAACTGCCAGTCAGAACTCTCCGCAACCCGCGACATGACGGTTCTGACTCGGAAGTCAAACACAACAATCAAGTCCAATTCAATAGTCCCCGCATGATATATTAAAATGTGTTGTTGCGAAACATTAGCCACAAGTCGCATCTGCATTCCCAGATCCGCTCGCTTGGTCACGGGCTCGGTCTCGCGATGTCGGCGCTCCACCGTAAGCCGCGCAGTGGCGGCGCGACGGACCGCGTGACGATGGACGTGCTGCCCTCTCGCGTCAACAAGGCTACCACCATGGCCGCAACGGATGCGGCGAACAGCAAATCCAGGCGCGCGAAGCACGCGCACACCCACGCGCCGCCCGTGAAGCAGCAGCGCATGAGCACGTCCCACTTGCGCGCACTCTGTGCCGCCTGTCTGCTAGTGTACCTCAGCGCGCTGTGCTTTGCAGAGGACATTGTGCGTCTCGGCGCTGCCGTTCGCTCGGACGCAACACGCCAGCGGCTCTTTTCGCCCTGGCGTCCAGTGCGCTCCGCTGTGGCGGCGGCGGTGGCGACACGGCCGCTGCTGCGCGTGGCCACGAAAGAGCCAGAGAACGACGACGACGCGGTAGAGGACGTCAACGGACGCGAGGCGGCACCAAAGAGGGCGAGTGTGGCGCCGACAGAGCTACAACAGGATGCGGCTGCAAATGCGGTGGTTGAGAGTGAGTCGGAGCAGAGGACTGAGGAGGCTGAAGAGCGACAAGCGTCTGTAGCTGCTAGTCGACAGCCGACGCTCAACACAGTAGCACAAGACACGGACGAGTGGGCGGCACGAGAGGAGTGGGGGCTTCCTGAAGCGCAGGAGCAGGCGGCGGAGCTGACGGAGGCGACTGCGATAGTCCGCACGGCAGCAACGCACATGATAGACGACCAGAGAGACGTTCCGAGTCAAGCGGCTGCGTCTACAACCCGCGCGCCGGTGGGGGACAAGGCGCTTGTACCGCTTGAGGCAGACGAGCGTCGGAGTCCTCCTCCCAGCGACGCACGCGAGCCTGAGAACGAAGAAGACGCGGTGGCGACAGACAAGGCGGCGACTGAAGCCACCAGGTTGGTCCCACCCACAGAGCCGGTTTCCAACGCACTTGGGACGGGCGGTACGGACGAGGCTCCACGCACGCTGCCCTCCAGAGTGGCGGTGGTTGTTGCGGTAGTCGCCACGGAGTTGCCTGCGAGCGCACGCAACCGAAGCGAGCGGCAAAAGCTGCGCACAATCACCAGCTTGAGCGAGCCAACGTTGGCAACCCCAAGGCGATAATTGAGACACTGGAGAAGAAAGAATGAACATTGCGCGCACTGACTGGAATCCATTTGAGCCAACAGGCGTTTGACACATTTTGGACAGCGCGCACTAATTTTCACCAGCACAATTCAATTCATTCATTCTTTTCCCACACACATCAATCAATTCGGACAGAGGACCCGAGGCGAGCGAGGTCGGTCCCGGACGCAGCGGCGGATAAGAAAGCAGGCAGGCGCCACTCGCCATTCCATCAGCACTCGCTCCACTTGGTGCTTTCAGCGCGTTCCATGGCGATGACTCGCGGCGGCGCCTTTGGGCTGCGCTTGGAGCGCGAGCCGACGGTGCGCGAGCTCTGGCGCTGGCTGCTCGCGCTCATGCTCCTGCTCTACGTCGCGGGGCTCTGGACATTCTTTGGCGGCGGTAGCGGCCACCGCAGCGTCCCGACAGCACAGTCGGCGTCCCGGTTGATGAAGCCAGCGGTGGTTCTAGCCACGCCGGACACGCTGCCGCCCCAGGAGCTCGCCGCAATCAGCAAGCTATTGCAATTCACGCAACCACCGCCCGCCACAGCAGCGACTGAAGACACAGCGCCACCGACAGCGGCCCCGTCGCAGGCGCCAGCGACCCAGCAAGCGGCCTCAGAAGCACTGCCGCAGAGTGTGTTTGCGGCCGTGGCGAGTGCGCTCCCGAGTGCGCTCCCTGTGGGCGACGGGACGAACCAGCAAGCGTCCGTGCTCCGAGCCAAGGCGTCGCAGGAGGAGCTGGTCTCAGCGGTTATCACAGCCGCCCTCGCGCCATTCACGACCAAGAACCGCTCTGAGTGGTCCATGGACGACCACGCGAAGGAGCTCCAGCGCCTCCAGATCCTCCGGGACGCCGCCCAAGCAGAGGTAAACCGCCTCCAAGCGATCCTCGACTCGGCCAAGAAGCTGTACGCGGCAGAAGCGACCGTGTACGAGTCCAAACTCGCATCGCGGGCGGTCGACATCCGGCAGGCGACGCCGCGTCGCGTGCGCGAGACCCTCAGCTGCCTCGGGTGGAAGCAGACTGGCAGCTGCGGTCCGTACGGCGCACGCGAGCCGGAGCAGGACCGGACGTGCAACCAGCTCATCATGGGCGGCGTGTCGGGCTACTGCGAACTCGTGGACCCGGCCACGAACGAGTACTTTCGCGTCATGCAGCTCAACTGCTCAAGTCTGCGCGACCACGTCGCGTTCTCGTGCACGAACGCGGCGGACTTTGCGAACTTTGGCGTCCGGAGCCAGGAGATCCTCGCGGTGGCGGCAGCCGCGCCGCCCGCGTCGCTCCAAGGCGCGAACGGCGTGGGCAACGGCATCGTCATTGTCGTCTACCCGAAGCTCATGACGAGCGCGTACGCGACAATCCGGCTCCTGCGGTCGTTTGGGTGCGTGCTGCCGGTGGAGCTCTGGGTGCTCGAGTCCGAGATGGCGCGGAACACGAAGAAGTCGGAGATTCTGCGCGAGATCCAAGACGCGTACGGCCCCGTACACGTGAAGACGATCGCCGACCCGCTCATCACGGGCTTCACGACCAAGATCCACGCGATCTACCACTCGGACTTTGCGAACGTGCTCTTCCTGGACGCCGACAACGTGCCCGTGCGCGACCCAACGTACCTCTTTGACCTGCCCGAGTTCACGCGTGCGAGCGCCGTCTTCTGGCCCGACTTCTGGCACCCGAAGCGCACGATCTTCAATATCCACGAGCTCTCGCTCCTCTGGCAGCTCGTGGACATGGACTTTGTCGACATGTTTGAGCAAGAGAGCGGCCAGCTGCTCATCAACCGCCGGAAGAGCGCGGTGGCCATGGAAGTGCTCCAGTTCTACGCGTTCCACCGCCCGAACCACTTTGACCGGCTCATCCTCGCCCACGGCGACAAGGATCTCTTCCGCCTCGCGTGGCTCAAGGCCAAGACGGACTTCTACATGGTCCCGTACCCGCCTGGAGCCGCCGGTGTCGTGCGCGAGGCCAAGTTCTGCGGCATGACGATGGTCCAGTTCGACCCGAACGGCGACGTCCTCTTCCTCCACCGCAACGCCAAGAAGCTTAACGGCCGCGTGAACCAGCTCGACGACGCCTTCTGGACCCACCTGCAGACGTTCGACTGGAACTACGTGAACCCCGACACGCGGCGGAAGAGCGACGTCGACGTCGGCGCTCCTGAACCCACGGCCGATAGAGCAGCCGCCGTGGCGTCGCGTCCCATGCCCATGAGCTACGAGGACGTGACGGAGAAGTACACGATCGGGATCCAGTCCAGTGCGCCGCTCTTCAAGGAGTTCCAGTCGTGTTACGGCGCAGAGCCCGTGGCGTACCCGTACTTTAACCTCACGGCGTTCGACGACCTCCCGTTCGCCGGCATTGAGCGGCAGATCATTGAGTACGCCCACGAGGCCGCGCTGCTCACGCGCCGGAGTCGGAGTCCGTAGACCATTAGGTATCGACAACAGTAGACGAGAAAAATCCCAACAATACAGTCCAGAAACGTTTTAGAAACGTTTTGGCTTCATTTTCAGATTCAAGTGACCATTCCAAATCCAAAATGGCACCACCGCCAGGCTTCGCGACGCGTCGGCGCTCGCGTAAAAAGACGTCCCGAGAGCGGGCGGCTGACGCGTTGCGTGAGGCGCAGGAATCGAGGCTGCTGCGCTTCACGCTCGACGTGAACGACCTGCGCCAAGAGCTGCACAGGCTGACTACTCTGCGGGCATTAACTGAGAGCCGGCGCTTGGCGCGGCCCGGAGACGCCAGCGAGCAGCTCGTGCGCACGTACTTTACGCTCTACCGCCACGGACTCGACCTGCAGCGCAGGGAGCACGCAGCTTTCATCCGAGCGAGCCTGGCGTCCGACTTTACGCTCGGCACGACGCCGTTCGGCGCCGACATGTTCTTTGAGCAGTGGGCTCGTCACACGGCGCTCTTCCGCCTCCGCTTCGTGGAGCTCGCGGCACTTCACTTGGTCCCAAGCGGTGAGGACGGCAGCTGCGTCGTTCGCTGCGCTGTCCGCAACCACGGGCGCCTGTCGCGCGCCACAATTTGCTGCGGTGTTTCCCTCTGCGCTCAGACGCGGCGCTCGTGGCTCGGCTCGTGGACCGCGAGATCGTCACGCACGCCAATATGGTGTTCTACGTGGATGTGGAGCATCGTATTCCGCGCCTTGACGTGGACGTCGACATGGTCGCGGCGTTTGGGGAGCTCCTTGGCCACAATCCGTACGACGTGGCGGCGCTGCTCGGACACGTTGCGATCGCTGAAGAGAGTATGCTTGGGGACGAGGTGCGGCTGGCGAGCGACGCAAGCGTCCAGGGCGACGAACGTGTGGGTCTTGAAGAGCTGCCTCAAGCGCAAGACCAAGAGTCCCAAGAGGACGAGCGCCTTTCGCTCGATTTCATTTTGTCATAACGTGGACTTGTACGTGATGACGTTACCGGTACTGCAAAGCGTTTGTTGTGTCCGACTCTGACTTGTATTCTGAATGACCTGTAAAAATCGCAAGAAAGGATTACATTTTGTCAATTCACAGTCCAAGTTTGTCGTGACGCCTTGATCTTGATGGGACCCGAGTCGGTTCCTCGTCGGCAGCCGCGCGTGTCACTGCTGGTTCTGTTGGCGCCACTTCTTCTTCTTCTGCTGCTTTCGACGGTGTGTACGCCAGTGGCGGCAGCAGAGACAGGCTCCTGCGGCCATTTCTCTCGCGACGCGCTGCTCGATCGCCTTGACGAACAACTCGGTATGCGATTGAATTTTTGACTTGATTTTTGTATGCAAACAATACTCCGTTTTCATGTAGGCGTGTGTACATGCGACTGACTCACTCCTTCGTCGTCTTACGCGGTTCCTTTGTATCCGCATTATCAGCAAGCTGCTTGGACGTGCAGCTGCATCGCAGGGCGTTAGACGACGTGAAAGAGCGCGTGACTGCGAACGAGTGCGTCCAGCCAGCATTCCGTCTTGACACCCAAAAGTATCACGTGCTGATACTGCGGTACTCACTCACTTGTGCATATTATTTGTGTGCAGGTTCGACAAACAGCGGCCGCTGGCGCTCGTCGCATTCTCCAACTCGACGCGCTCGCTGGACGCACTGGCCGGCGCATTCGCAACTGCGCTCTTCGCAGACGCCGGCAGACAGGACGGAGTGCGCGTGCTCGACCTCGCGTCCCTTGTCCCGTCCGTTGTGTTGCATACGTCATCAAACCGCGATGTGAAGCGCCAGCTGCGCACTGCGCTCGCTGCGCTGCTGACTGCCTGCCCCCAGCGCTCGCTCCTCGTCGTCGACAATCTCCAGGCCCTGGACGACGCGACGCTCCCAGTGCTCGACGTGTTCCTGGACCCTCTGAATGGCGAACGCGCCCAGCTCCAAGTGCCAGACACGGACACTGGCACTGGCCGTGCGCAGCTCCTGGACGCATCGTCGACGATCTTCCTCTTCCTCTACAAGGTCGACAGCGCAGCGTTCGACGACGCGACAGTGCCGACGTGGCGCGACTTCCTCATGGCGGCGTGGAGCCGCAAAGAGGGACTCGTGGAGGAGTTCACGCCCCAGGCGTTCGTTGGCCGCCTCACAGACGGCATCGAGTTGTTTGCGAGCGACGAAGACGCGGGTGGGGAGCTATCGGTGCAGTGTCGTGCGCACAAGCGAGAGCCGCAGTCGCCAGCGACAAGTGGGGCCGCTAGGTGGGACGACCACACAAGGGTGGCACTCGGGCTCGTCGTGGTGTTCGCGTTGCTCTACTGCGTGAAGCTGTGGAGGAAGGGGGCGGATGCGAAGCTTGAAGCAAAGAGAGGGCCGATCAGGAACAGGAAGAAGGCGACGAAGGGAAAAGGCAGCAGCGCCAAGAGGACGAAGAGGAAGCATAGTAAGTAGCACTGTATACAGAGACAACGTCCTTTTGGATACGTTGGGTTGAGGGGGAAAAGGAAGGGGAGTCACACGAACACGTACGTGTCCATTCAGATACAAGAGTTAGAATGAGAGTGAGAGAGTTAGAGAGAGCGAGTGACCGACCGCCCTCGACCTGCGTCTACTGTCCGTGGATGAGCTGGACGTGGTTCACCAGGATCACTGGGTCTGGGGACGCGAACGCGCAGTACGGACAGCGCTCCTCATCCGGGACGTAGCGGGCAGGAGGCGCGCCGCTGTACCGAGGCATGTACTGCGGCGGCACGTTGTTGGCGTGGGGTGGCGGCATCCCAAAGTTCCCGCCGTCCGTCGCTGGCACAGCACCGCCGCCGCCGTGCATGTTCTCGACGTGGTTCACCATCACGATCGGATCCGGACTCGCGAACGGGCAGTAGGGACACCCGCCGGCCAAGTGGTGCACGCCGCCAGCTGGCGTCGTGTGCGCGTAGTACGCCGGGTGCCCAGGAGGCGGAGGAGGAGCTGCACCGCCACTCGGGTACGCAGCGACGCCTCCTGGGTACGAAGCACCCGCAGGCGTCGGCGACCGACGACTTCGACGCGACCGGCACCGGACGACGAGCGCGATGAGCAGCAGGAGCACGAGTGCGCCGACAGCGATCGCGCCGATCGTCCACGCCGTCCAGATCGAATCTTCTGTGGTCGCCGACGCGGCCGCACCGGCGCCGTTCCCAGACGTCGTGCCAATGCTGCTCGACGACGCTACGAACGCAAACGTCTGCGTCCTGGAGGTCAGCACGCTGCGGCCGTAGATCACAGCCTCCACGACGATCTCGCCGTCGGCTCCGATCAGACTGTCGCTGTTCACTTGGGCCCGCGCCGCTTCAAGCAGCTGCGCGTACGACACCTGCACCATCTCAACGTTGTTCTTCTCGTCCCGCGACGTCGCATTGTTCGCTGTGAGCGGCGCGAACGTGGCCGAGCCGTTCCGGATCTGCACCGTCAGGTCCAGGTCGTGCTGGAGCATCGTCGCTCCCCGCACAGACCCGGGTGGGTCCGTCCACACGAGCGTGGCGCGCAAGTCGACCCCACGAGGGACGGTGAAGGAGATTTTGACCTCCTTCTGGTGCCCGACGCTCGGCTCACTCCCCTCGGTCGAGTTCGGGAGGAAGTAGAGTGTCGGTACGCCACTCGCTTGCCCGAACTCGGCAATGTTCGTCATGTTGGGCTTTCCGTAGCCCTGGTACACGTCCGGGTACGTCACACCCCACGCTCTCCGCAAGATACCAGTGCACGAAATCGCCCCCGACTCGAACGGCGCAAGGCGACGCTGGAGCGGGTCGCCACTGTGGATGATCAGCGCCTTCAGAAGCGCCGCAGGGATCCTCGTCATGCCGTACGCCGCGTCTCTCTGGCCGGCTTTCCACCACCCGTCACGCAGCCACTCGTACAGCAGCACAGCAAGGCCCGTGACGACCGGCGTCGCCTGGGACGTGCCCTGCAGGTCGCACGTCTCGGCCGTCTTGACTGTCGACCCGGGCCGATCAGACCGACTTGACGTGATAATCATGCCAGGCGCGACCACGTCCGGCTTCATCCGCCCGTCCGACGTCGGACCGGCCGACGAGAACGACGCGACCGAGTACTGGTTGAACACGTCCGGGCACGGGAAGTCCTTGAATGACGCAGCCGCGCTCAGCGACGCGCCGACCGAGATGACGTTCTTCGCCCCTGACGGCGACGAGATCGTCCCTTGGCCGGTCGGCGAGTTCTCGCCGCTGTTGCCACCGGCGACGATCACGAGGACCTCGGGGTTCGCGTAGATGAACGCGTCGAGGTCGCGCGCCTGGGCGCTGTAGTCCGAGCCGGGCGTGCCCCACGAGAACGAGAAGATCCGCGCGCCGACGTCGATCTGCGACTTGAGCAGGTCGCCCGCGTCGGCAGGCGTCGCGAGCTGCACGGGACAGCCCGAGACGCCGGCGCACGAAGCCGCCTGCGCGCCAATGTCCATGAACGCGATCTTGGCGTTCTCTGCGATGCCAAAGTTCCGGCTCGCGCCGCTGAACGAGCTGCCTGCGAGGATGCCCGCGACGTGGGTCCCGTGGCCGCACGTCCCTTCTGCTGACTCGTCAAACCGGTTCGCCCACGCGTTGTAGTAGACGACTTTGCGGGCCGACGTGTCCAGTGCGCCGTACATCTGGCGGGACTCCTGGTCGAACTGGTCGTGGTCAATGTACAGCCCCGAGTCCGTGATGCCGACCGTGACGTTGTTGCCCAGGATGCCCTGACCGCGTGCGCCGTCCACGCCAACGAGGCTCGCTGCGTAGTCGTCCAGGCGACGGTGCGTACTGGTGCCGGTCGCCCCCAGCCCCATCGCTTTGCCGTACACGCTCCCACGGATCGAAAACTGCGTCACTTCGGCTCGCACGTCGACCCACTCAACGTCCGCGTCTGTGAGCGCAAGGGCGACTGCGTGCGACCACGTCTGGAGCTCGCCCAGCGCCTTCGTGTACACTGTCCGGGGGCGGTTCGCAGCGTTCGCTGGCGTTTCAAACACGTTCGTGACGCCGTGGAGCGTCAGCAGCGCCGCCTGCAGCCGCGCCAGCACCGTCTGCACGTCCGCGCCGTCCACGAGACGGATCTCGAGCGCCGGCGCCTCGGTCGTCGCCTGCATACTCAGCTGCGCCGCACTGCGGGCGAACGGCGTGAGCTTCAGGATCGCCGGCAGCTCCAAGACGCTCGCGACGCACGCGAGGTCGTTGATGCGCTCTGCGACGAGCGCTGGGACGTGCAGCAACATGATGGTCGCACTGGCACTGGACTGGTCCTGACGGCTCACGAACGGCGTCACGGCTTCGTCCGTACGGGTCCAGATGCGCTGGATCGCCTCCACACACGCCCGCTGGTCCCCCGCCGTTCTCTCCAGCTTCACGAGCACGGGCTTCCGCTGCGCCTGCGCAGCCGCTGAGTTCGTGAACGACGCCGCGAGCGCGTCGGCGGTCGTCGGAGGCGGTTCGCTCACTGTCGGCAGCAGCTTCTGCTGGAGGAACTCGAGCTGACAGGCGTCGTACGTCGCATTCGCGCTCGTCACCATCGCGTCGAACGCGCGGAAGAACGTGTCGTGGAAGCCCGCGAAGACGCTCGTGAGGTCCGAAGCGACGCGCAGCTCGAACGCGAGCGTCGTCGAGGACTGGGCGACGCTGCGACACGAGAGAAAGTCCACGCGCTGGACGTTGTCTCCGTCGTCGAGGTCGACGTCGGCGTCGGGGTGGCTGCCAGCGCCGATAGTCGTGTTCGGCGCCAGCCGTCGACGCCACGCGCCGCATGCGCGCTCATCGCACTGCGACGCAGCCGCCAGCCGCCGCCGGAACGCGCGTGTCACGTGGGTGGGTGCACAGTGGAAGGCGCAGAGCGCGTCGGCGCTCGCGAAAGTCAGGCCGTCGGCGTCCGTGAGAGCAGCGTTGGAGGCGAGAGGGGTCGCGTCGCTGCTCGTGGTGAGCACCAGCGCGGCGAGCGCAAACGCTGCAGGACGCCACCGCCGTTGACTTGGATGACGCGTGCGCGACATCGCTTCTCGCACTCGCACTCGTGCTGCGATTACGATAGGAGAATGCAGAAAATTACGTGTATTTGGCGAGCGTCGAGATGCAAATTGGAAGCCAGCGCTCTCCTCAGAAATAGTCTGGATATAAAACCTCACATTTTACAATGGTGAGGATGTTGGACACTGAGAAAAAGGTCGTATCAGATCTAGACTTGGTGAATGTAAGGAATTCCGCCCGTTCCATTGTTGTTTTTTAGAAACCTCGGTTTGCATACCATCGTGTTAAAACTGCAGTTGATCGTCGCTAAAAGATGGTATACAAATCGGAATAAGTAAAGTGCAGTCAGTGTACACTTTCCTTTTGTGTTAGACGACTTCAATGAGATGTATACTTCTAAAGTATACACGCTTCTAAAACAAAGTGCTTTGTTGTATACACACTTGCTTGTTCAATGTGATGATTGGATGTCGCAACTAATTGTTGTTGCGCCTCTTATTTTTGAGTCCAACGCTTTAGCCATTATGCAATGTACTACTGTAGTACTACTCCGTTCCAACACAAGAGCACGATGTCTGATATCCCGTGCGCAATTGGCCAAAAACGCGAAAAATGCGATCTAATTGGTACCAATCCATGCGCCGCATCGTCGCCGTTACTGGCATGCGCTTTTCAAATTTAAGTTTGAAGAATCGGCGACAGGAGGTCCAAACGAGTGGCGATGGGGGTCCCAAAACCACAGGTGACCAGCGGCGCACAAACGATTTCGCCCACACCCGCGCAACCACACTCCATTCGCAACGCAAAACGAAAGCGACGGCCACCGTGATACTACGATCGAGATGACCCGCTCGCGAGACTCCACTCGTATGACAAAACGAACACGACGACCACCGTAGGACGGCCTACCTCTCAAAGTCGGAAAGAGACCGTGTTGTGGCTGCGCTGCTGCTTCGAGCAATTTGCGGTGAGCTTCCCGGTGCGGTCGATTGCCGCTGTCGCATCCGAGCTCAGCATTGCGTCCTCGACTATAAGCAGAGTGTGGGTGAGAGCGAAGGAGAGGGTGAAGGACACAAGCATCTATTCGGCTCCCTCGCGCAAGCACCCGCCCGGCCGACGGCGCATTAATCAGGCAGAGTCGCTCGCAAAGCTCGCCAAAGCTCATCCTGCCAGTCGATCAACCATTCGTGCAGCTGCTGCTATTTGCGAGCTTCCCCCAACAACACTCTTCTGCGAGATGGCGAACAACGGGGTCCGCTCTCACACTAACCACGTGAAGCCTCTCCTGACCGACGCGAACAAGGCCGCGCGGTTGCAGTTCTGCCTCGACCACATTGATAGGACGACGCTCTACTTCGATGCCATGTTAAACGTGATACATGTGGGTGAGAAGATCTTCTACGTCGCTGAGCAATTTCGACGCGTTCTAGTGCTGCCGAGCGAGCCACTGCCGACACGCGTCATTCGAAACAAGCCGCACAACAATCGCGTGATGTTCCTAGCCGCCGTCGGCAGACCGCAGATCGACCCGTCGACTATGGAGGTGTTCGACGGCGAGGTTGGGATCCGGGCCTTTCCAGAAGAGGTAGAAGCGCGACGATCGTCAGCAAATAGGAAGGTAGACACTATGGTCACGAAGGAAGTCAGCATCACGCGAACGACGTACCGCGCCAAGCTGATCAAGAGTGTGCTGCTGGCAATACGCGACCGCTGGCCTACATACCAGCCGCTAGGGCTCCCCACAAATATTAGCACCTTGATAATATTATGGTAGAATGCAAACCAAAATAGAACAAATACCCCTCCCTATTTGTTTGTCACATGCAAATAATGTTTTGCAAATAATTTGGTGTTTGCAAGATACAATCGGGGCGTCTGACTGCCGCTGCCGTACATCCGGGCGATCGTCGCAATGTCGGACGCCGACAGCGTTGCCGTCTTGCCAAACGCGTCGTCGTACGAATCGTCGCACATGTCGGCAGTCGACACAACGCAGCCATCGCTCTCGGTCTGGTCAACGTCGCAGAGCACTGTATTGGTGTTCTTGGCGCAGATGCCCGTCTCGCGCGAGCAGTGCAGGACGTCGACAAATCATGTGGACTTGTTGCCTGAGCGCGTGGCGTAGAGCTGTCTTCGACGCCGTGGCGGCCCGAGACGAAGCGGTAGTTGGACGAGACCTCGAGTCCGCCGACCACGCACGACACGGACGTGGTCTTGGTTGTTGTCGTAGTGGTTTGTGCACTGTTGGAGACGGCGACGACGATGGCTGTGAGGGCGAACGCTGCCGTCTTGAGAGTGCTCCACATAGTCTAGAAGGAAGAGGAGGAGGAGGTGAAAGGCATTTGACAGGCGACAGACACGAAAGTGAAACGAGGACGGGGTGGGTACACGTGCGACTGAAGTACCAGAATCCAAAGTGATTCTGAACGTGTTAGTGCCAGCGTTTACTTCGTTGCTCGGAGACGGGACAAGCCTGTTATGTGGTGGCTGCTGGTGATAAGGAGGACACTTTCGGCAAAAGAGTGGGCCAACTGCACGCAGTGCAGTACTTGTACCACCATACACGCCGCGTCAACGCCAGAAACAAGAGAAGTATTGCCGAAACGCATTGATTGAGACCGCCACTAAAGCTTCACGAACCACTACTGTCCTGCTGATACATAGTAGCGCGTTTCCGTTAAACGACTTTCAGAGTCAAAGCCAATGCTTGAGGCACATCAGCGCGCGCATCGTCTCCGGCTTTAGCGATGCCCGAAAGTCGGTCATAGTTTGCCGAGCAGAGGAAAAGATTCGCTCCGCAGACGCTGAAGTTCCAGGAATCGCTAGGTAGTCCTCCGCCATCAGCGAAAGGACTGGATATCTGGACTCGTTGTCGTGCCACCATTGAAGAGGCATCGTGTCCGAAGGCTCGGCTGCTTGTTTGAGGTTATCGTCCAGTTCAGAGCGAGACGCAACCCGCTTTGACTTGAAAATCACCGAAAGTGAATCGGGAGCTGCGGTGGACGGCTGAGTGAGTTGATTTCGCGGGTTCTCACCGTCATACCGTTCGAAAACGGCGAAAACCGTCTGCCGCACCTCAGCGGCAGCTTGGTGGTCGTCTCCTTCGTCGCCGGAGTAGTACTCGAGACGCATTCTGGGGTCAAGTACGGTCGCGACCGTACACGCTTCACTCGTAACGTCGTAGTATTTCCGCAACTTGGCACCGCACACAGAGGCTGCGCTTGAGAGCGTGCGCCTCTCCCTTGTAGACGTGACCGCGGACTCGTACGCCGCGACATGGTCAAGTAGATGGTTGTACAGCGGGACGACGAGAGCAAGTGTTGGATATCTGTCACCGCACGCGACAGTCGACGCTTCGGCGAAAGGTTGCAGGAACAGAGCGATTTGCTCCAAATCTTGCCAATCGGTGGTGGTGAGGCGGTGTAGTGCCGGATCGCGGCTCTGAAGCTGCATCTCAGAAAACATTGCGACAAGCGCAGGTTGGAGACGGAGCGCACGTTTCACCATATCAAAGGTGAAGTTCCGCCTTGTAGGGACGTCAAGGATGGGCACCACCTCGTCGTATTCACTTTGTTCGCCGCAAAGAACGCGAAATCGCTCGAGTCGCTTCGGCGACAACTTAATAGATCGAACGCCATCCCGGAGGGTAGAGAGAGCTGAGCCGACGGTTTTTAGAGCTTTGCCGACTGCTAGGTTTACGACGTGCGCAAAACAACGGAAGTGCATCTCCGGCGAGAACCAACTAGCGATCCTTTCGGCGTACAGCGTTATGAACCGGTTGTTGTTGCTGGCGTTGTCGAGTGTAATTCCTGCGTGTCGGGTTTTTAGGTTGAAGTTGACACAGACGATGTCGTGGAAGACCTCTGCAAGGCGATCGCCAGTGTGGTCATCGAGGAGCGGGCGAAAGTCAAGCAGTGCCTTCTGCAGCACCCACGCTGCGTCGACAAAGTGCGCAGTTACTGCGATATAGGGCGTCTGATTCGGGGACGTCCAGACGTCCGTGGTGAAGCTGATCATCGATGCCGCTTTTGTCACCGAAGCGGCGACTGCAGCCTTCTCCTTGACGAACGCCTCCAGCATGTTCCTCTTGAGCGTATTCGCGCTGAACACCTGAGCACGTGGGTTGTGGGCAGCGACTAGTGCTCGGAATTCTGGAGATTCCACGAGCACGAACGGCTCGTCCTGCTTGACCACGAGCCGCATAACTGCGTTATCAAAGGTTTGCTTCGAGAACCCAGCCCCGAACGCCTTTGCGATGGCAGACACCGTAACGTCTGTGGTGTCAGAGGTGGACAACGTTAGATGGAGCTTGAGGTGGTTGAGGAGGTTGGATGTGGTTCTCGAATGAATCTTCTGGCGTTTACGGCACGTCTTGCACGTCGCCACGCCTGTTGACTCGTCGCGTTCGAAGCGCGTCCACACTTGAGACGAGCGCTTGCGTGCTGGTGTTGCATCTGGAGCAGAGGGATCCGAGTCGACGCCGATTACGAGGGCGGCTTCTGAAGCGGACGACCGAGCAGAGGCGGGAGTAGACATGGGAAACCTCGGGGCGATGGAGTTGATTCCGAAATGTGAGTAGAGTGAGAGCTGAAAGTCTGTGGCTAGGAGTAGAAGGCCAGCTATTCCGAGCTCGTGGAAGAGGACAGAAACATCAGAATGCACCTGCCCGCTAGAGCAAGAGGGCGAGTGAGGGCGGGGATAAGAGAGTGAGGAAAGGGGTACCGTCAACGCTAACACGAACTAGACATCGAGGGGTACTGTGCTCGCCCCAGAGCGTTCTAGGCTATGAAAGTTGGTGTGTAGGTAGCTCTGGAGACGTGGCGACAGGCTTAAGTGATTGTTGTGCATCAATCAACACTCTGATGACCATTCCCCGTTGGATAGCTTATTACCTTAATATTTGCAAATTGTTTGCAAAATTACAAAACAAACAAATAGTTTCAGCTATTTACACTGCGCGCCAAAAAAAACGAAATGAGCTAAAACGTTGTGTAAATCACTCATTTTTGCATATTTTTTGATGAGCTTTTGCCAATCTGTTCGTCTTTTCAAGGCGGTTCTGGTGATGTGATCAGAATGGCGCAATTCGC
>JAASGD010000310.1:0-26471 GCA_023334115.1 Globisporangium megalacanthum
ACACACCCGTTTCCTCTCCCCCTCTCACCCCCACCCCCCCACCATGATGACTCGCCCACTCGTACGCGCGGCCGCGCAGTCGCAGCAGCAGCGCGGCCTCGCGGTGCTCACGCGCGAGAGCATCAACCCGCGCGTGTTGCAAGCCGAGTACGCGGTGCGCGGGCCGCTCGTGCTCCGCTCGGTCGAGTACACGAAGCGCCTCAAGAACGGCGACACGTCGCTCCCGTTTGACCGCGTCATCCCGTGCAACATTGGAAACCCACTGCTGCTCAAGCAGGAGCCGATCGAGTTCCACCGCCAAGTGCTCGCACTCGTAAACGTCCCGGGGCTTGTCGACGCCCCCGAAGCGCGCACACTCTTCCAGCCCGATGCGATTGCGCGCGCCAAGTTCTACCTCGACCACATCCCAGGCGGCACCGGCGCGTACGGCCACAGCAAAGGCTCGGAAGTTGTGCGCATCGAAGTCGCGGACTTCCTCGAGCGCCGGGACGGGTACACAGCGGACCCAGAGGACATTTTCCTCACAGACGGCGCGTCCCAAGCAGTGCAGAACACGCTCCTCGCGCTCATCCGCGACCACAACGACGCGATTCTCGCGCCGATCCCGCAGTACCCGCTCTACTCGGCCGCGATCGCGCTCAACGGCGGCGCGCTCGCGGGCTACTACTTAGATGAGACCAAGGCGTGGGCGTCGACTGTGGACGAGCTCACGCGCGCGACGGAGCAGGCCCGGAGCGAGGGCAAGACTGTGCGTGCAGTGGCAGTGATCAACCCAGGGAACCCGACCGGCCAGTGCCTCACTGCCGACAACATGGCCGACATCATCCGGTTCGCTCAGCGCGAACGCGTCGTGATCCTCGCGGACGAAGTGTACCAAGAGAACGTGTACGCGGCGGGGAAAGCGTTCGTGTCGTTCCGCAAAGTGCTCAAAGATATGGGCCCGAGCTTTGACGACGTCGAGCTCATCTCGTTCCACTCGATTTCGAAAGGCTTCACTGGCGAGTGTGGCCGTCGTGGGGGCTACATGGAGCTCGTGAACATCTCGGAGTGTGCGAAAGAGCAGTTCTACAAGCTCCTGTCGGTGAACCTGTGCTCGAACATTGAAGGGCAGCTCATGGTCGGGATGATGACGAATCCACCCAAGGAGGGCGACGCATCGTACCCACGGTACGCGCAGCAGCGCGACACGGTGCTGAGCTCTCTGAAGCGCCGTGCGACGAAGCTCGTCGCGGCGTTCAATGAGCTCGAAGGCGTCACGTGCAACGAGGCGGAAGGCGCCATGTACACGTTCCCACGCATCACGCTGTCGGCCAAGGCGGTCGCGGCTGCACAGGCGGTCGGGCTTGCGCCGGACGCGTTCTACTGCATGGAGATGCTCGAGATGACAGGCATCATTGTCGTCCCAGGCTCGGGTTTCGAGCAGGAAGAAGGCACGTGGCACTTTCGCTCGACGATCTTGCCGCCAGAGGAAGACATTGCCGAGGTGATTGAGAAGACTGCGAGCTTCCACGCTGCGTTCATGGACAAGTACAGATAAGCGTCCCGAGTGGCGGCAGGAGCACTCGACCCGACAGTTCAGACAGGAGGCGACAGGACAGTATACTGGTCGTCTTCCAACTAACCCTGGCTCACGACCGAGCCGGACGCGCACACAGCAGCGATCGGTTGTCACCCAAGTTTGATGGTTGTGTCGTTCGTGTCATCTCACTCGACTTGTGTGTACTGGTGGTCGTGGTGCTTGTGACGCCTACCGTCTTGTTGTTGTCGGAGCTGTCGCCTTCGGCCGGAAGACAGTCGGGTTGTTGCTCGTGCTCGTGCTCCCAGACGGCGACGGGCTGTCTACTGTTCCTAGTCGGCTCTTGACGGCGCTGCCACCTCCGCTGCCTGCACTGGCGACCGCACTGGTGGCGCCCACCATGCCTCCAAGCGAGCCACTTGCGACCGAGCCGCCACTGCCTGGCTTCGTTCCTGTCGACGGGCTATTCTCACGCTTCGACGCGGGTGCAGACGGACGAATGATCGGGATCTTCGTCACCGCTCCTGTGTCCTTTGGCAAGCCCGTGCCACTCCGAACTGCTGTCGCTGTCGCCTTGCCTGTCGCCATTGTCGCTGCCGTGAGTTTGCCAACCGAACCCATGACTTTGATCGTCTGTGGGGTCTTGGCGTTTGCCGGTCGCGCTGGCGCGCAGTTTGGCAGTGTCGTGAGCGGCGGACTGGGCTTGTTTGGCGTCTTTGGTGCGCTCTTGCCGCGGTTCGGGTCAGGCCGCACCGCCATCCCGATCGTGAGCGCACTACTCCCGATGCTACTCATGCCAATGCCGCCCAAGCTGATGCCGATCCCGCCGCCACCGCCACCACTGTTACTGCCGACACCCGCCCCTCGTCCCGTGTCTTTGCCTTGTGAGCGCGTGAGTTTGTTCACGAGGTCAAGCGACTTGACGCGCGCTCTCCGCACGACCTGCCCGTCTTTCCCGACCACGAGCGTGTACTCGAGCATGCTCGACCACTTGGAGTCTGCCGACGAGTCTTCGTGGTCCGCCACGAGCCCGAGGTTCTCTTCCTCGCTCACACGGCGCTTGTCGTCCGCGTCTTCGTGCGGCCGCCGCTGCGGACGCCCGATCTCGGACGTTTCGATCGCGGCTTTGGCTTCGACCACAGCGTTCGCAACGTCACGGTCTGCGTCGACCTCTGCGTCCTCGAGAAAGAGTCGGATGCGCTCGAGCATCTTGTCGTCGCTTAGGTGCGTGAGGACGTCACGCCACTGAGGCACAAGGGTCGCGGCTTTGAAGCGTACGTTCGGGACCGGATCTTCGAGCAGGTCGATCGCAATGTCGAGAAAGTTGAGGCGGCAGTACTGTCGGCTGTTGACTTCGAGCGCAAACACGCACGCGTCGAGGTACAGGAGCCGTCTCCAGTAGCTCTTAGCGTGGCCGAACTCGTTCCGGAGCTTGCTCAGTAGCGAGTACCGGTGGCTCGCGACGTCGTTCTTGCGGATGCACTTGATCAGCACGCGCACTGCGAGGAGCTGCACAGGCCGAGCGCCGTCCTCGACGAGGTCAAAGAGGATCGGGATCACCATCTCGTACATCTGGAGCGACGAGCAGAACGACGGGAAGCTCTGGAGCGTCTCAACGAACGCCAACTGCTCGCGATTTCGGCTCGCAGGCAAGATGCTGTGGAACTGGATGATCGCTTTGATGACAGTGTCCAGGACTGACGCCTGTGTGTCGACAGAAGGGGAGTTCCAGCACGGGATAGATACCACGTCAGGACGTCAACTGGTGAGCGATGGACTACTGAAGCAGCAGTCTCAGTGCGAAGCGAGGACCCACCTTGGCGTCGTCGTCGCTTGGTGCGAACATTGAGTTCATGATCTGCGGTACGCGAGCAATCGCCATTCCTTGTACGAGCGGCGTCTCGTCCTTCAGGAGCGTGAGGCACAGTTGTTTGAGGTACCGCTGAGCACGCGGTTGCCCCAGCAAGAGCACGACTTCGTGGATCCCGGCAGCGACATGGTAGCGAACCTGCAGCGTGAGTGGCAGGAGGATAGGCATAGTGAGCAAGCAATGCAGACATCCAAGCTCATCAACTCGTGTCTCTGAATGCAGCAGAGTGGCCATGAACGCGAACCTTCTCGACCGGGTCGTTGCATAGCTTGACGAGCAAGTCGTCCATGAGCAGCGGCACGTACGAGCCGCCGAACGCTTTCACGATAGCTGGAAAGTTGTACGCGCAGAACTGCCGGATCTGAGCATCGTCTTTCGCACATAGCTTGGCGTAGCTCTGAAGGAACGCTGGCGCAGTGTCGCTGCCGAGGTGGTTGAGCGTCGCGAGCTTCGTGACGATGCTGCCGTACTGCTCGGCGATCGACAGCATCAGGTAGTCTGGATCGGCCTCAATCAGGTTCAGGAACTCGGGAATCACGCGCTTTATCCTCTCGGCCGATGGGAAGAAGTCGAGCAGCGACAGGAGAGCGAGAAACGCGGCCTGCTTCACCTGTTGAAAGTAACGAGATCCGACCGGCGTTGACAGTCCGGTAGTCAGTCAGGGCCACTCGAAACGGGGACGTTGCGTATCGTTCCGAACCTGCTCTTCTTCGTCCTGGAGCAGCTCGAGCAGTTCGGGCAAGAGATCTGAACACGCCTTCTCCTCACTAAGATGGCCAAGCGACAAACGTGATAACGTTAAGACTCCGCTGTGCTTCATCCGGCGTCCAGCGGTGGTGGCGTACCCGACAGCACGAGCCAACGCGTCCACTTGGATGCACATGCACCGTCGGACTTCCGCGTCTGTATCTTGGCACAGCGCCATCATCTATGGCCAGTGTCGAAAGTGCCCATCCGATTGGTGAGCGTCAAGCTCATGCGACGGTGCAGAGCAGCCGACAGTGGCTCCCACCTTCTGGAAGAAGAGCCCTTCGATATCCTGAGGTGACAGCAGACCTTGGGCAGTCACTGCACCAAGCAGCAGGCAGCAGATCAAGCGCGAGCCAGGAGGCTGCGAGACGTCGCCCTTGTCGATCGCAACGCGAAGAATCTGCGTCACGACACCCAACGACACACACTTGCGTCACATTAGCGAGCATGACCCTGAAGCGTCCAGAGCATGTCAACGACACTCGCTCTCACCTGCGTCTTCTTGAGCCCTCCGCCGAGTCGCGACAGCGACGCGATCACCGCCAAGCTCGCTTCCTCTGCAAAGTCCTTGGACTGAATCTCGGTGACAATGTCGAGCGCTAATGGTACGAGCAGCTTTGCGACTTGGTCGTCCGAGAGCAAGAACACGGCGTCTTTCTTTGCTTCGCGGTTCGCTTCGAGCTGCTCCATGTACTCGTCGTGAAACGAGACGACCGGGATGCTTAGCACGGTCCCATCCACTGTCGCACTCGCCAGGCTCGAGATGCCGTGGAAGATCTCGAGCAGCACTGCGCCGCTGTTGCTCATGTCTGCCTCGCACTTTTGCCACGCGACCTGCATCGAGAAGTGGGTGAGTGCGTTAGAAGTGGGCCTCGCTTCGGACAGCATCCAGCGTGCAACAACCGCGTAGAAGAGCTCCGTGCCTTGATGCAGTCGAGAAGGAGCAAAAGATTGCTCTTCGAATTGTTGCTCGACAAGATCGTCGGGAGCGACGACAACACGCTGATCTTTTGCTTGTCGAGCCCGGTTTTCAAGAGCTGCTCGGCGCGCTCCATCTCGGGCAGGTCTTCGCTCACATTCAGCTTCTCCAAATCCGAGAGGGACTGTGTGCATCCAGGAGGTTGTACGAAAGGCAGCCACCACCATGATCGCGCGAGATACACCGTAGTCCATCAGCGCCTGCTGCACTAACACCGCCTGTATACGACAGCAGCATCATCGTTCAGGGACGTACCAGCGTGTCCTCGCGCTCGAAACACTCCGCTTCGCGCTCATTGAAGAAGCCCAGTTCCTCCATGCCGAATCGACAGTAGTATAGTAGTAGTATACCCCGCAGCGAGGCTCACGCGGTCGACCAGAGCGATCTCCCTCGCGGTGCATAACCCGAGGGAAGACCTGCACGTGCTCTCGCTCAAATGCCACCGCTCTCGGCTCTTCGCCTTGTCTCCAGCGCACCTCTCGCTATAAGCAGCTCCGCGTCAGCGCTGCTAAGCTATCTTTAGGAGTCCCGCACGATGGTTTTTGCTCGAAACTGCTACCACATCACAGCCGAAAGCCAAGTCGCGTGAGGGATGTGAGACAAAGGATCACTCAAGCGCCTTGATCAACTGGAATGTGCTGTGGATCCATCGCTCTTGATAATCTGTTCTTGGTATTCGCCTCGTACCACGAAGGCAAGTACCGCTTCGTCTACGAGGCGGCAGACTACGAAACCTCGCGAGATGCTGCGATTGAGTACAATGGCGAACGCAGCGAGAGGCTGGTAACTGCTGCAGGAAGTTGCGCTCGGGCTGCAGGATCTACAGGAGTAGGGCGACGTTTGCAATGTTTTAAGTGCGACCACAGGCTGATCTGCTTGAACGGAGACGCCAACATTGTCATCAACGTTGTCTTGAACTCGACCTTGAACATCCAATGAAAGGCGAGATCAACCTGAAGAGATCGGCGCTGTGCGATCGATAGCGGCCATCAGAGGCGCTTCACGGCGACCAACCGACGCTCGCGTTCGACTGTAATCGCTGGTGAACGGAGATGGCTCCTTTCAGACTACAGCGTCGCCACGAGGCCGGTCGGGTTGAGCTTCGACTGCTACAGTGTCGCATCCTCATTCTCGAGGCTGCTGTCGCGCTGGAACTCGTGATTCTAGCGTGAGGAAGCTGGATTGGGTCTGGTACAGATGTTTGACCTGTACGAACCGGACTCTGTCGATCCGAAAGGCGAGGTTGACGTCCTCCGTCTCAGGCTATTATACCCGGTGTGTACCCCGAGTCACAGCCGAGGCTACTGCGGATCCGCGCGCTGCCTTGATCTGCAAGAGCCTTCTCGCACGACTTCTGCTGTTGCTGCCGCCCCTGGTGAAGCGTTCGAGTCCATGACATCAAGATACTTTTTCCAGATGAACGCGACTTCCTTGTCCTTCCCGCGCACAATCTGCTCGACGCGCCGGTGCTCAGTTTCGCGCTGTGCTTCGCTCAGCAGGAGCTCCTCTCGCAAACGGCGCGTCTCTCGGTGCATCAGCCGCTCGCTTAACTGCGCTTTCTCAAGAGCGCTCGTGACTTTGCTCAGCTTGTCACGGAGTTCCACAATCTGCCGCTGCTTCTCCATGTGCTCGGCCGCGACGTCCGCTTTCCGCATTATCTCACTCTCTTGTTCTTCGCGCTTGTCTCTGGACAGTCCTTCGCTCAGCACCTGCAGCTCGTCTTCGAGCTCCTGCACTCGGCGCTGGAGCATGTCGGTCTTCGCCTGCCAGAGCTGTTCACTCTGGGTCTCAGCTCGCTTCGCGCTCAGAGCGGCCTGCACCAGCTCAGTTTCTCTCGCCCCCTGCTCGTCCAGCCGCTGCTTGAGCGCGTCGACAGTACGCATCGCCCGCTTCATCTTGGTCTTCCACGTCTTGATCTCCTGCCGCAGCTCGCGGTTCTCATTCTCCAAGCCGACGCTGCGTCTCGTAGCGTCACGGAGCTCCTCGCTAGTGCGGTGGAACTCGTGCTCCCAGTGTGCCCGTTCGCTCTCTTTGCCCTCCAGCACTTTGCGCATCGTGCCGTTCTCCTGTGTGAGGCCGTGCAGCTGCATCTCTTTCGTCAGCAGCGTTTTCTTAGCGTCCGTCACCATCTGCTCCAGTTGCTCTACACGGGCCGCTGTGTCGCTGAAGAGCCCTACGCGCTCCTGAAGCTCCTCTGTGGTCTGATCGAGCGCTGTCGTGAGCGTCCCCAGTCTGTTCTGTAGTCGTGCGTTCGCTTCCTCGTTGTCGGCCACCTGCACACGCAGAGCGCGCACTTCACGCACGAGCTGCAACTGTAGGCGCTGCTCTTCATCTTCTTCAGCTTGTTCATCATTATTCGCCTCATATTCGCTGTCAGAGGAGAGCGATGCGATGGGGTCATTGCTGCGACGCATGTGCGTCTGGCCAGTCGACCGACCAAAGCGAGGCGCCTCTTCACACTGGACGATACTCATATTGACTGTGCGAGCGGTGTGTCATGGCTGCTGCTACTCGTGCAGACACTGCTGCTGCTGCTTGCTGACCTAGTAATGGTCCTTGCACTTGTCACTACGGCACTCAATGGTGATGACGTTGAGTGCTTGCGAATGCGATCGTTGCGCGCATCCAAAGTTGCATGCGACCATCACTCCGAATTCGACATTTCAACACTGCAGTGCCTTGGCCATTTCGAATCTGACTGAAACAGTACCGTCATGGCGAGCGCGAGCTTCAAGCCGAGCTTCTCACGGCCGTTCCAGCGCATCAGCGCCACCGAGCTCGCGACAGCGCTGCGTGCTGAGCCGTCGGCCGGCAGCCGCCCGCTTGTGATCGACGTGCGCGACGAGGACTTTGCTGGCGGCCACATCCGCTCGGCCGTGAACTTGCCCGAGGAGAACTTTGTGGACGATGACGACGTGGACGCGATCGTGCGCCGCCACAAGGACGAGGAGCTCATCGTGTTCCACTGCATGTTCAGCCAGGTGCGCGGGCCGTCGTGCGCCAAGCGCTTCCTCGCGCGCATGGCCGTCGTGCTTGCGGACGCTGACCACACGCCCGACGTGCGCGTGCTCACGGGCGGGTACCAGGGATTCGCGAACGTGCGTGTGCATACACCACGGTTGTCACGCTCTCTCTCTCTCTCTTGTGTGAACTCAGTGGTCGACCTAATTGCCTCTTTCGTGCGTGCGTTGCACAGATCTACAAGGACGACGCTGACCTCATTGAACAGTAGTGGAGCAAACGTTGCCACACCCACCCACTTTCTCACACAAGCGAGTGTCGTCACTTTCCCCTTCTCTCCAACGTCCACCTTCAAGCGCGGCCGCGGACGGAGTGCAGAGCGCAAGTCACACACCAGACTCACGATCATGGCGAACACAAACGCTGCGCATTTTCCTTCTGCCTCTGCTGCTCTACACGCGGTAGCTTTCGGGCTTTGGTCGCTTCGAGTGATCTTTCGTGATATAGTCGATCAGGAAGCTCGCGTTCACGCACTCGACCTTCTGCGCGTTAAACTTCTTCAGCCACGGATCACGCGTTGGCAGCTCCTCCGGCACGAGCGCGTACAGCGGCGTGGCATCTTTCGCGCTGCTCGCGATGATCTCCGCGAGGTCGAGCGACTTGGTCAGCGGCACGACCACACCGTCGCTCGCCTCGACGATACGCTCGCACATATCGGGTGGAGGTACGCACTTCGGGTGCACGAGGAACCGCCAGCCGGCGAACGCGCCAGGCTGTCCCTTAGCACGCGCCTTCCGCCAGAACGCCGCAGCTTGCGGCCAGATCCGTGGATCCATGAGTGCCGAGTCGTCTTCGTTTGCTCCCCACTCGTGTGGTGCTTCGTCCACGAACCGACCGGCAGCAGAGCTCGCCTCAAGGTACGACGGTTTGAGGATCCACTGCCAAGCACAAGCGCAGCAACCCACACGACGCGTTAGTGATGACCTATGAACCGCAGCGAGTCCTGATCAAGCGTGTACCTTCCCGCCTGCGCACCCGGCGACGAACTTCTCCGTCCGCTTCAGCTCGCTGCAGATGATGTGCGTACTCGAGTGATCGAACTTGCGTCCCGTCTGGCTCACTCTACCACCCAGCGTGTCGATGATCGACTCGTTCACTGCGGTCTCCTCGCGAGTGCCAGTGAGCAGGAACACGATCTCGCTCTTCTTGCTGCTGTATTTCTTCGTCGCAGGCTGCTTCTTCGTGGAGGCTGCTTTCGCTGGGGCGACGCTGCTCTTTGGAGGTGATGCTTTCTTCGCAGGAGCTGCAGCGGCAGCAGCTGTGATCTCCGGCTTGACCTCAGCCGCTTCCGCTGGTGCCGACGCTGATGTTCTCGCCTTCTTACTCTTTGATGTGGCTTTCGAGGGCTGCTCAGTCGACTGCAGCGCCGCGTTGGTGATAGTGACGTCCACTGATGCGTCGATGTCGTCGCGCGGAGCCTGCCCGCGCTTCCTCTTTGCGCTCCCAGTAGAAGACATTGCCTGCTACCACAAGAAAGCGCGCGCGTGCGTGAGTGGTGCTCGCTCAACCAGACGGACTCTAAACCCAACCGGCGTCTCGTACCTTCTTCGCTGGCGAGCCCCCACTCAGCGCCTCGAGTGCGACGGTGGACGCCTGTGCAAGAGCCGCGGACGCTCGCTTCCCCAATGTCTCTTTCTTGGTGCTGCTTTTTCCTGCTTTCGGTGCCATAGGAGGCGACGTCACCTTCGTCGTCGAGTCGAGATCAGTAGTGTCATCGACGTCGTCTTCGTTGTCAGGCTCCAGCTTTAATGGGCTTGTGGTATTCGCAGTCGCAGCAGTTACTCGCCGCTTGCGAGGCTCCGCCTTCTCCGAAGCGTCGCTGGCGCCGTTTCCTCGCTTTGTGCCTTTCTTCTTCCCGCTGCTGCTAACTCTCTCCTCCTTCCCCTTGGACTCTGCCGTCGGTGTGTCGAACAACTTGCACGCGACATCCTTCGGCGCAGTCTTTGCAGAGCCCGTACTGTCGGCGTCTCCTTCACCGCCGGACTTGGTGCCGGGAGTGGTTTCGTTCAGCTCGGTCAAGATGTCGTCGACGTCGAAGCGAGCGTTCGCGAGTTTCGATCTCGGAGTCATGGCAGCAGCAGCCGCAGTCGAGAGCTGCTGCTTCGAATCGTTCGTGGCATCGGACGCCTCAACTGTCGTGGATGTATCGGCCGACGTCCCAACCGCGGGCTTTGCCGACATAAACCGGAACGCGTCTTCTGGGACGAGCTCCCACTCCCTCAAACACTTGAACAACCACTGCAACAAGATCCGATGACAAAGGTCCAGGTTTCAGCAACCGCACTCGCTTCTCGCGTACGTCTCGAGCGAAGGCAGGCACGCAGCAGAACGGAACGCACCTCGTGGCTCACGATGTTCTCGAACAGCCAGCTCTGCGCTTTCTTGAACTTCTCGCCTTTCGGCTCGTAGCACAGCAGGTGCGTCGAGTGCGTACGCGAGAGCACGGGGAGCATGCACGCGCCGGTGGCGTGGATCGCGATCTGGATGTCTTCGCGCGTCGGCGTCGTGCGGCTGCTGTAGCCAGAGAACGTGATGACGAAGCCCTGCATGCCTGGGATGCCGCCAAACGATTTGACTGGACGGCTGATCGCTTCTTGGAATGGTGTCTGGGTCGCTATAGAGACCACAACACACCACGCACACGACCACCACGAGGTTGTCAGGCGAATGCGATTGCGTCTACCATCTCTGGCAAACAACGCGCTCACCGTCGTGTGTCGAGTGGCCCGCGAGGACCCAGTAGATGCTCACGATCCGCTTCTTCTGCCGCACCGCCTCGTCGTACTCGAAGCCCGCTTGGTACCTGCACACAACGAATGACGCGTTCGCGACGACTTTCTTCACAATGTCTTCGTACGAGTCGCCGAGCGGCACGACTGCGACCTTTGCTTTCGCCGACTTGAGCACGTCGGAGATGCGCTCTTTCAGCACTGGCGGGATGTGCTGCGCTAAGAGGACGATCGCTCCGCTGAGCGCCGCTTGCAGTGCTGCTGTCCGCTGCGTACAGTGAACGTGTTGTTAGTACCACCCTTCAGCGTCCGACAGCAGCCACCAACGCACCTCGGACGACGATTTCCGCGCCAGCGTGAGCTCGACCCCACCCACATCCGCGTGGTACACACGCGCGCAGCTGCTCAGTCCAATCTCCTCAACCTGAATTTCCGGCCGTGTCTTCCAGCTCGGCGCTTTCTTGGCTTTTACGTCGCTGCTCTTGTTCGAGAACGCGGTTTCAGGCACGCGCGCTTTGCGTCGCACGCATTCCTCGATCCAAGCGTACGTGACGTGGTGCTGCTCGGCGAGTCCCGTGGCCTTGCCGAGCCACGCAACGACGCAGCTTGGAAGCGCGAATTCGAGCGACGCGGGGCGGTCGAGGAGCCACTTCTTCCAGGTCTGCACACTTCGGAGCACGTCGCTCTCTGCGTAGCTCAGATGGAGCCAGTGGTGGTGCACAGGCGGCTCTTCAGGCTGCGACGGCTCGTCGAGCGCGAGTACATGCGTAGCGCCAACAGCGTCGCTCTCGTTCTCGACGATCTGTCCGCCAAAGTGCGCAATGAGACCGTCAATGACCTTCCGCGGGTCCTTGTCGATCGGCCCCGCCGCAATCACGAGCGACGAGAAGATGAGCGCCGGGTTCGCGCTGAAGCAGTCGACAGACACGACTGTCTGCAGCAAAAAGCACTTGAAGACCCACTCGGGGCGAACAATCGCCACAAAGCGCTCGTTCCGACGTGGGAGGAAGCGTGTGTATTGTTGTGGGTGGCACACGACGTGCGTGACGCCCGCCCCAGCGGCTTCGAGGTCCACGACGAGCGTCGCGCCGCCGTCTCGCAAACAGCACTCGAGCGCTGCACTTTCAGTGGCCGTGAGAGCGTCCGCGCACACGAAGCACGTCACTTGCGCGAAGAGCTGGCGCTGCCGCATGGTCCGACGAGCCTGCACAAATGTGACTTTCGCAGCCCAATTTGGGAAGTGTTCCCGCCCAAAAAGTTGCAGTTACGTTCGTACTTTACACGGACCGAGCGGTAGTGTTTTGTCCATCACTTTGTTCACGGATTTCGTGAAGGTATCTTTTGTACAGCGAGCAATCCTCGCACGTGGTGTCGATATGCTTGCACGTGACGACACCACCGTGATGCAAAGTGCCTACTGTAGCTGTGTGCTTGTCTTGCACTGCAGTCCGCGAGCAGCTACGGTGTGATCTTCTTGATACACACTGTATCACAAGAGCTCCCGATGCACACACATTTTAGCATCGGGGTTGTCTATTGCTACAGTAAAGTTAGGCACAAAAGACATCCATTTGATCGCCCAGCTTCATAAACGAGCCAATTTTATCTGTAACAGCAGTTCATCCGAGCTCTTCGCTTTTCAACCAATCTGCGTTCGCCACACAAGTCGCCAGATCCTCCCAAACGAGGCAGGCACACAAGAAATCCCCCCTTCCTTCCTCGAGCAGCGAGCGAGCGAGCGAGCGACGCGGCCGCCCTCGAGAGAGAGAGGCGCTCAGTCGATACCAGACAACCCAACCCTCGAGAGAGAGAGAAAGCGATGCCGCTGCTGAAAGAGATCCAAGCGAACGCCGCGGTGGCGTGGAGCCCCGTGAAGCGCCGCTCCGAGCTGCTCGCGCTCGGTGCCAAGGGCGACGGCGGCGTCGGCTTTGAGCACAGCGGCGGCGAGTTCAAGATCGTGTCGATGGATTTGAGCAACCCGAGCGCAGACATGCTCCCCCTCGGGTCTGTCAAGACGCCTGCGCGCTTCACGTCGCTCGCATGGCGTGACATTCCGCGCCACCACGACGCGCTCCCACTCGGCCTCGTGGCCGGCGGCATGGCGGACGGCGCCGTGTCGCTCTGGAACCCGAAAGCGCTCATTGACGGCAGCGACAGCTCGGCCGAGATTGGCCGCATCACGCGACACAAAGGCGCCGTCAACGCGCTCCAGTTCAACCCGCACGAAGACAGCGCGCACCTCTTGGCGTCCGGCGGCAGGTGCGCTCGTCTTGTGGCTGTTGCTGCTGCTCGTGCGCACAGTGTCGAATGATGCGTGTGTGTGTGGTGATGCCATCCCCACCCTCTTGTGTCCACTCGCAGTGATGGGGAAGTGTATATTATGTCGCTGGAGAAGCTGTCGAGTCCTGGCGTGTTCACGCCTGGCGGACCCGCCGCGCCCCAGCAGCAGATCAACGAAATCACAAGGTGCGTGCGTACTTAACAGCCAGTCCGTACATAGTAGTCGTTCTCACGTACCCATTGTCGTCGTGTGGCTTGGTAGCGTGGCGTGGAACACGCAAGTGAACTACATCCTCGCGACTGGCTCGCAGAACGGCTCGGTCGTGATCTGGGACTTGAAGCAGAAGAAGCCGTGGTGCGAGCTGCGCGACCCGCAGCGTGGTATGATCTCTGCGATCGCGTGGAACCCGAACGAAGGGCTCCAGATCGCCACAGCGTCGGCCGACGACCAGCGGCCAGTCGTGAAGCTCTGGGACCTGCGCAACTCGACGTCGACGCCGCTCGCCGAGTTCCACGAGCACTCGGCCGGCGTGCTCTCGCTCTCGTGGTGCCCGGATGACCCGGGCCTCTTGCTCTCGTGTGCGAAAGACAACAAGACGCTGCTCTGGGACCTCTTCTCGCGCAAGTCACTGTACGAGTTCCCGTCGTCGTCGGACGCTGGCGGTGGTGCACCATCGATGGGCTCGGACCAGTTCTTTGGTGGCGGAGCGGGCCAGCGCCGCTGGAACGTGCAGTGGTCGCCGACGATCCCAGCAGTCGCGTCGGCGTGCACGCTGGACGGGAAGGTCCAGGTCTGGGGCCTCTCGGGTGGCGGCAGCCCTGCGTGTCGCCCACCCAAGTGGACGCGCCGTCCGGCTGGTGCGTCGTTCGGCTTTGGCGGGAAGCTCGTGACGATTGCGAATCCGAAGGAGCCAGCTGGTCCGAACACGGACCGTCGCCGTCTCGTGCACTTTCACCGCATCGTGAGCGAGTCGCGGCTTGTCGCGGAAGCCGAAGAGCTCGACCGGTCGCTCGAGTCGCGGGACTTTTCCGGCCACTGCGAGCGCAAGATCGCCAGCGCTGCGAACGCTACGGAGCGCAGCGTGTGGAGCTTCATGAAGATTCTGTTTGAGACGGACGCGCGCCAGCACTTGCTGCAGCACCTCGGACTCGACGCGGAGAAGATCAACGCACTGAACGCCAAGTTCAATCCACAAGCCGACGTCGCAGCAGCAGCGCCAGCGCCGGCGCTCGACCCGACTGCCGCATTGCTCAACCAGCGCATTGACGTACGTGTGTGTCGTTCCAACAGTGTCGAAGTGTGTCGTTATCGTGGTCTGAACTTGGTGTGGCTGTGTGGATTGGCAGGGCATTGGGGCGGAAGACATGTTCTCGTCCGAGTACCACGCAAACAATGGCGACGCGCCGCCTGCGTCGCCGCTTGCGGACGTGTCGGCGCTCGCAGCGGCGCTGCCAGCAGCTGACGACACGAGCAAGCGCCTCGACGGCGTTCACGCGCCGATTTACACGGAGCAGTCCGAGTCGATGCTCATGCAGGCGCTGCTTGTCGGCAACTTCGAGGTCGCTGTGAACATGTGCTTGCACTACAACCAGTTTGCAGACGCGCTGCTGCTCGCGTCGTGCGGCGGTCCAGAGCTCTGGGAAAAGACGCAGCGTGCGTTCTTTGCACAGCAGACGCGGCCAGTGATGCGCGTTGTGTCGGCGATCATCAAGAGCGAGCTCTTTAGCCTCGTCGAGCAGTCGGATCTGAAAGAGTGGAGCGAGACGCTCGCGATCTTGAGCACGTACGCGAAGAGCGAAGAGTTCCCGTCGCTCTGCGACAAGCTTGCGACGCGGCTTGAGGAAGCAGGCGACTTGCACTCGGCGACGCTCTGCTTCATGTGCGCTGTGAACGTTGAGAAGACAGTGAACGCGTGGGTGAAGGAGAGCGAGTTCGAGTCGCGTGTGTTTGGCCACACACTGGCGCTCCAGCGCTTGGTCGAGAAGGTCTCGATCTTCTCGCAGGCGATCGAGCAGCCGGACCAGTCAATGGGCGAAGCGGTCGCAGTGCGCTTTGCAGAGTACGCGTCGTTGGTACGTGCGCGTTACGACGTCTTGTGGTGTTGTGCTGCTCTCTTTGTCGTTCACGTTACTCACAGTGGGTCATTGGTGTGCGTTGGACGTACAGATGGCAGCCGAGGGACGGCTTGATATTGCGGCCAAGTACGCGCGCTTCCCAGACCTCAGCTGTGCGATCTTGAAAGACCGGATCTTCCACGCGGCGCCAATCCCTGGCTACCAGCCGCCGCCGTTCCCGTTCGAGGTCGTCCAGGTGCACACGCACGTTCCGCAGCACCAGCACCACCAGGCTGTCCAACAGCAGCAGCAGCAACAGCAGCAGGTGCAGCAGCCACAAGCGCAGGGTTACGGTGCGCAAGCACAAGGCTACGGCGCGCAGTACGGTGCACAGGCACCCGCCCCTGTCGCGGTTGGCGGCTACGGCGGCGTCCAGACACCGAGCTACCAGCAGCAGCAGCCGCGTGCGCCGTCTCCTGCCTACGCTGGCCGTCAATCACAGCCAGGATACGTGCAACAGCAGCAACCGCAGCAGCCAGCGGCGACGTATGCAGCTCCGCAGCAGCCGTCGTACGGGCAGTCACCGTACCCAGGACAGACTGCCCAGCCAGCGCAAGGTGGAGGGTACCCTGGACAGCCGCAGCAAGCAGGGTACGCAAGTGTGCCGCAGCAGGCAGCGGGCTACCCGGGACAACAACAACCAGGCGCGTTCAACCGTCCGCAGCAACCGGGCTTCTCGGGCCCCCCGTCGACTGGCGCGCCGAAACTCGCGGGCTACGGTGTGCAACAGCCGCCGCAGATGCCACAGCCGAACGTGTTCAACCCGAACGCGGCCGCGATGGCAGCGAGCACGGGCGTGAACTCGCTCGCAGCTGCGTCGTCGATGGCGTCGTCCCGCATCTCCAAGCCGTCGGTCGACATGTCGGCGCAGAAGCGGGACGGGTTCGTCACGTCGGCTGGCAACCGGGTGCTCGCGAACAAGTACGGGAACGACTCGACTGCGTTGCTGTCGCCTGGCGGCGCTGGTCCAGCGAAGACGTTCTCGCCAGAGATGGTGACGGGCAGCACAGAGAACGTGGGTGCGCAGGACCTCCCGATCGTGACAATGTTCAACGACCTCTACGCGCAGCTCCAGACGCTGCCGCTGACTATGGTGCGTGTGTGGCTGGCTGGCTGGTGCTGTGAACCGTGTCAGTGCGTGGGTTGGCCGACACTGACCCGTGTGCTTGTGCTGTAGATGGAGCAGAAGCAGATGCCCGAGATCCAGAAAGCCAAGGACGTGATGTTCACAAAGCTCAACATTGGCGACTTGTCACCGAACGTCGTGGCGCAGCTGCACCAGATCGTCGCGTGCTTTGCGCAGCGCGACTTTGCGTCGGCGCAAGGCGTCTACGTGGCGCTGACCGCATCGGACTGGACGCAGCACAAGGACTGGCTGCGTGGGCTCAAGTCGCTCATCCACATCTCCATGAAGCGCTTCAGATAAGCAAGCGAGCTGCTCGTGGAGGGGGCGAACCGACGCAGGGGAGCGTCTCAAGTGCTTCACGTGGTTACAGAGATACTGAGAGAGCTAGCGATGAGTGAGTGAGGGGAGGTAGGAAGTAGGCGCAGCGTAGGAGAAGCGTTGGAGGTGTGGGCGATCTGCAGCTCACAGCGTGAACGAAAAGCAGCCTCTTGTGTGCGACGCCCGTGGCTCACGATGCTCTCTTGGCGCGCTCCTTCTGCGCGGCCGCCGCCGCCTTCTGCTTCTTTGTCTGCACGCCCGTCGCTTTCCCGATGCGACGCAGCAGCTGGAGGCTCCACCAACGCGAGAACCTGCTCCAGTGCGAGTGAGTTCAATGAGTACGTCCCAAGAGACACGGACCCCTAAGTAACCTCAGGTTTCAGCACACATCGTGTGACGGCACCTGAAGATCGGGAGCTTGCGAGACGGATCGTCAGACTCGGACACGGGGTCGCACGCAATCGCGAGGAGCAGGAACTGAGAGCAGCAGTCACTTCAACGTCAACAGACCAATCCATCGACAACGATACACGCCAGGCGCTGGGACGTACCACTGGGAAGAGCAGCGCAAAGATGCCTTTGCTCACAAAGTTCGGGACGAAGAACGTCGCGAGCGTGAACGGACTCCCAAAGCCGGCAAAATACGCCCTAGCGCCAGCGAGTACGTATGGTTGGTGGTAAGGTCCTGCCGACAGGACAACACGCCAACCAGGAGAACAGAGTTCGGACGCAAGACACGCACCAGTTCTGCTCGAGATGCGCAAGGCGCTTCTCGAGGCTCCAGCCTGCGAGCGACCACTTGTACTCAAAGCAGTAGAGCGAGTAGAGCCAGCTGAGGTGGATGAAGCTCGCGACAGGCCCAACGACCGGGATCAGGTACGACAGCACAGTCTGCAGCAGGAAGAACGCCACGAGGATCGCGCGGTAGAGCTCGTCCCTGCGCTCACAGACACCCACAGTTAGTGTCAACAGTGAGTGGATTGGGCCTGTTTAGCCAGGCATTCACAGAGTGTGTGTGGGTGATGGTGGGTGATACGGACCGGATCATGTCTGCGACTGGCGTCGGGTTTGGCTTCCCATGCAGCTGCAAGTACGCTGGTGCAAGCGTAGTACGTGTGTGAGGCCACCAGCTACACCACCGTCCAAGCAGCAGCAACACGAGCGGCTCCAAGCGTCCGTCGGACTGTACCGTCGTCGGCGATCTCCTGGTACCAGATCGTGTTGAGGATGAAGCTGATGCAGTAGATCGGGTACATCCAGAGCGCCTGCGAGAGAAAGAAGCAGTCGGAATCGCTGGGTCAGGGACTACAGTAGGTGCGCATTGGCGGCCACCAACAACCGTTGTGTCCTTCTCCCAGGCCCGCACCTGGTAGAGCAGGAACACGAAGCCGTCTACGCGGTCGCGTACGTCTTCCGCTTGGCTGGGTCTGCCACCACCCATATACCCATCGACACCACCATATTATGCGCTCTCCAGGTCAGCTTTGCAGCCTTACGGACGCCAGTCAACGGTCTCTAAACACTTAAGACACCCAACGCACGCACCCTTGGGCGAACGAGCGCTGGAGGATCTCCCCAAAGAGGTGAATGACAGGGATCACAGCGCGGTCGAAGAAGAAGATGCTCCCGAGGAAGATGAGGCCGTTGAGTACGAAGCACTGGTGACCACCACCACCAATCGCAGCAATCCAGCAATGAACCAGGCAGTCCGTCAGTCACAATCGCATGCCATACTGTCCGTGGCAGTGTGGACGGGTTCGTTTCCCTCCCTCACCTTGGCGCTGGAGACGCAGATGAGGCGCGAGTTGAGGAAGAAGAGAAGAATGCGGTGCAGCGAGACCGCGTGCTGGACGCCACCGCAGAACTCGCGGAAGGCCGCGCTGAGCACGCGCTCGAGCGCCGACATGGCCATCGCGAGAGCGGGTGCGAACGTGTCGAGGGAAAGAAGAGAACTGTTCGCGTTCAAGTACGAATTGTCGCAAAGTACGATTCGATAGTCGCATCGCCACCTTGAAGCACGAATGGCTACATTCAGTCGACAAAAACAAAACCAAGTGGATGACGCAGCAGCGGCGGCGGGGCGCTGGCTGCGAGGGCGTCGCGTGCGAGCACACGCTTGGCGAGCAACCGCTGCACGTGTACGGGTATCTGTGGGCCAAACCTCCTGTGCTGACACGGAGCAGCGGAGGCGCTGCTTGTGCGGTTGGCGCTGAAGACGCCGCCGACCACGACCACGAGGACAGCCGCTTTCGGGTCGTCGTGACTGATACTGTCGTATTCAAGCACCAGCGACCTGTGAAGTGGGTCTTCTCGTCCAAGCAAGAGAAAGGCAGGGTACGTTTGATTTGTGACTGGGGTTAGCGTGTCACTAGTAGGTTGCTTCGCGAGTGGCTTCGGGTCCGAGAAGTCGTGACGCAACGCTTGCGTTACGCTATAGATCCTGTGCAAGAGTAAGAAGAGCTTGTCGGTCGGCCAGGTCGTGCACGAGTTTCTCGTGCCGAAACTCGCCACACGCGGCACAGTTCGAGACGACGCCGACCTCGTGCTCGCCACGTTCGCGTACACGGAGCGTTGTGCTGCGACTGGCGAGCTACAGCTCGTTGTGGAACACCTCGACCGAGCTGGACTGCGTGCGTTGCGCCATGCGTTGTATGCGAGTCTGTTGGTCACTGTGGCTAATGAACGCTGCTGGGTCGGCTCGCATCATGTGGTGGATCCTGACGCAGTTGCGCTGCAGAACCGTGACAAACCCGTCGTCTCTGTCCTCCAGCGGTTCGTCCCCACCAAGTCTGGCTACAACCACACGCTCCAGGCCGTGTTCACGCACGAAAACTGCGTGATTCGCAAGTGTGTGAACGCCAATCTCGTCGCAGACTCGGCGCTTAGCGTCACCCAGCGCACGATCACTTTCGAAGCCGACGAGCTCGCGCTTCGCACGCGTGCGTGAGCCATTATCAGCTCGTAAGGCATCCTGTGAGGTGAGGACGACTCACCCCACTCTTCTGAGTCCGCAGGCGACGTGACGAACAAGGAGCTCCAACAAAACATCGAGCAGATCAACCTCGAGTTTAGCGCGCACCTTGAGAAGATCGTTGGGAAAGAGATCGTGCGGCACGTTGCGTACTTCAAGGTGAGCTGCGAGCCGCTGTACCGATCTAACAGTCGACTGGCTCTATGGCAGCTCACACACCTCTCGCGGTCTCGTCCAGGTCGGTGCGGACGACCGCGTCTACTTCCTGTGGAGCGCAATGATCTCGTTCGAGCGGCCGGGGAAGTCGTTCGCAAAGCACCACCGCCTCGCTCTCTCGCTCGCAGAGAGGCACCGTCAAAGCGCGTGGTCTCAGGAGCACGCGCACACGAACAAACTCCTTGGGCTCTGCTCGCAGCTCAAGAACTGCCCCGTGTGCAACCAGCTCCTCCCGCGGTCTGACGTCGACTTTGTGGTGCGTCCGTAAGTGTGTTTATTGTTTGCTTGACTCGACCCCGTCTGATCGCGTGCTGGGACGAACTCACGCTTCGCCAACGAACTTGCCAGGTGACGTACAAGACCATCATCAGCCACGCCGAGACGGAGCTCAGTCCTGTGCGAGGCCGAGACGGACAAGCGACGGTACCTGCGATCATGCTCAAGATCTGCGGACCGATGACGAAGAAGCGCTTCGAGGAGCTCCAGCAAGACACAACGTTTCTGTGCGTTCGTGTGGAGAGTGCACGCCACCAGCCCAGACGGCTTCGTAATCTGCTCATGCTGACCTCGTGCTCTCGTCGTGGCATCAGGTACCAGACAGTTCATCTGTGCCACGCATGTTCCCAGAAGCTGACGCCACGGCACGGTGCCTCAAACGCAAAGACTGAAGAGAGTCGAGGGACAGACGCCACGACTGGAACAACAACCTCCTCCTCCGCCGCTGCCGCCGTTGTGGTTGCTCCGAAGCCTCCTGATACGCAATCTGCTCACACTCTCTTCTGGGGGAGGATGGAGAGGAAGGCGAAAGCCACGAGTGCTACGCAACACCCGAAAGTGAGACCCTTCTCAGCCGCCATCCCTCGTGTCTGGTTCCCAAGGAACTCGTCCAAGAGCACGTACAGCAGCAAGCAGTACCTACGCCATCTCACGCAGCTGCTTCCAGTGGTTGTGTCCAAGGCGCAAGCGAACGACACCTTCCCAGACTGTCTCGAGCGTCTCGCGCGGTATCTCCAGCGAAAGTATCATCGAGCGTCCGTGCGATTCGCACTCGCTCAGTGCAACGTCTTCCCGATCGATCCGGTAGTACCGACGAGCATGCTCTGCTTGGTCTGCGGTCCAGAGCTCACCGCTGCGGTCTCCGCTTACGTACGTCCGATCTCAGAGACACAGTCGTAATGGATGAAGGAAGCGGTAGAGGCTGACTCTGCTCATTCGCGATGCAGTGGAAGGAGCTGCGCAGAGCGAGCAGCGATGGACGCGCTAGTGAACAAGCTGCGATCGATATCGACGCTCTCGACGGCATCTTCATGAACAGAGCACAAGCCCAAGCCCAGGCGGTGACCCAATCTGCAGCTGCGGTCCCACCTGGAGCCACTGGTGGTACGAGTCGTGCTGGTCCCGCTGTTGTTGTTCGTGAGGCTGGTGCCGTACCGACTCGACCCGCTCGACCCAAGAGTTCAGGAGTGTTGGGAGCGTCATCGCGGACAACCGCGTTCACAACTGGGGCATCCAGAGCCTGTCTGGTTCGCACTGAGCCGGCGGACGATGCGAATGTGGACTCCAGTGGAGCAGTTGCAGCCGAGCTGCCATCGACGGGTGCTCGACGTATTCGCATTCGGTCGAGCTCACAGGAGAGCGTTGGGTCCGCTACTCGATCGCTGCAGAGTCGTCCAGCCGAATCGTGTCCACTGACCACGACTGTACTCGCAGCGCCTCGAGAGAAGAGACAGGAGCTCTCAAGTGGCAGTGAGTGCGTCGCGACACCAACGGACACGGAGTTGTCGGCGGACGAGTGGCGCGTTCTCCAGGAAACGCTCCGGAAGTGTGGGTGACGCGTTCGCATCCTCAAGGCTACAGAAAAGCGCTGGTTCGAGTGGTTGCAAGTACATGGAGACCGTGTGATTGGTGGGCAGTATCTTCACCACACACGTTGTCAAACAGCACCACACACGTTGTCAAACAGCACCACACAGTCGTGAAAGAGAGGTCACTGCCGACCCTCGGTTCAAATTTCGCGCCATATTTTATCAGCCATGTGGCCTGTTTTCGCGCCCGTCACGCGTCCTGCGCCAACCAATTGCAGTTGCATACAAATCGCAAGTCGCCAGCCGCCACTCGACTGGAGCCATTCGCGGCCGCTCGTTTTTCTCGGCTTCTCGCTCGTGGCATTTCCCAACGTGCTCGACACTCGTCCGTCTAGTCTCCCACCACACGATGGCCGACTTCAGCCCGGAGCAGCTCGAGGCGTGCCTCCTGCAGCTCACGCACCCGGACACGGAGCAGATCAAGCAGGCTGAAGCCGCGATCAAGGTGTACCTGAAGAAGCTCTCGTCCGTGGGCGGGCTCATGACGCAGCTGCAGCTCTCGGCCAAACCCGAAGTGCGCCAGCTCGCGGCGCTCATGCTGCGCAAGAAGCTCTTTAAGCACTGGCCAAAGCTCGACGCGGCCACGCAGGCCGGCGTGAAGCAGGCGCTGCTCGCGCGGGCGGCCGAGGACCCGGTCCACGTCGTGCGCTCCGCGGTTGCGACGCTCATTGCGAGCCTGGCGCTGCACGAAGTGCCAGCCGGCAAGTGGCCCGAGCTCATGGTGTTTATCAACACGTGCGCTGCGAGTGCGAGCGACGACCAGCGGGAGATTGCGATGAAGTTGCTGCAGCTGCTCGGCGAGTCTATGGGCACGCACTTGCAGCCGCACTTTAACGACCTCAAGAGCATCTACGCCGCGGCGCTCCAGGACGCGCAGAGTCTCAAGGTCCGCGTCGCGTCGATGCGTGCAGCGTGTGCGCTCGTGGACTTCCTGGAAGACCACGACTTGCGCTCGTTCCAGACGCTCGTACCGCTCCAGCTCACAGTGTTGCAGCAGTGTGTCGCAAACGGTGCCGAGCCGGAAGCCGTCGAGTTCCTCGACGTCTTCTCTGAGATCGCGTCGAACCCGTTCCCGATCTTGGACCAAGCGTTCCCAGCGTTCATTGAGCTCCTCTTGCAAGTGATTGTCCACGAGAAGCTCGAAGTAAGCACGCGGGCGGCGGCGTCGTACGCACTGGGCGAGTTCCTCAAGAAGAAGCCCAAGACCATTGGCAAGAAGCACTTGGTCGCAAGCATCTTTACGACTATGCTCAACATCATTGCAGCTGATGATGACGTCTCGTGTGGCCTCATTTCCGGTCTCCTTGAACGCGACCAGAAAGACGGCGATGACGGTGATGACGATGATGACGAAGACGAGTCCCCAGGCCACTTGGCGCAGCAGACGCTCGACTCGCTTGCACTGAGCGTCCCGGCCAAGTACCTCAACCCGATTGTGTTTGGGATCTGTAACGAGTACATCCAGTCGCCCGACGCGCGTCGCCGGAAAGCGGGCGTCCTGGCGCTCGGGATCCTCTCGGAAGGCTGCTGCGAGTTCATGTGCGAGAACGTGAACGAGCTCTTGCCAGCGGTGTACCGCGTCGCCCAGGACCCGGAGCAGAAGGTCCGGGAAGCTGCGTGCTTTGCGCTCGGTCAGTTTGCCGAGTTCCTCCAGCCAAACATTATGGACCACTACAGCGACATTTTGCCCATTGGCATTGCGTTGCTCGACGACAGTACGAGTGCAATTAAAGCGACTGCACTGTACGTCCTGGATGAAATCACGCAGAGCATGGAGAGCCACCAAGTGCTGCCGTACCTCGACACGCTCGTCTCGAAGCTCGTGGCGGTGCTGCGGTCCGCGACCCCGCAGCTGCAAAAGATGGCACTCGACGCCCTCGGTTCGATCGCACTCGGTGCGAAAGAAGCGTTCTTGCCGTACTTCCAGTCGGTCGCCGAGCTGATCCAGCACTTTTGGAGCATCACGGACCCCAAGTTCTTCTTCCTCCGTGGCGCGTCAATCGAGTGCCTCGGGTACCTCGCGACAGCACTGGGCAAAGACGCGTTCCGGCCGTACTTTGCCGCGTCCATGCCGTTTGTCTTTGCATCGTTCGAGCTCGACGACTCGGAGCTCAAGGAGCAAGCGTTCGTGTACTTTATCAACATCACGAGCATCTTCAAGGACGAGTTCGCACCGTTCCTGGAACAAGCCGCGATGCACGTCTTGCGCGAGATTGAGAGCGACGAAGGCATCCGCGTTGTCGACGACGACGACGATGCGCTCGAAGCGCTCGACTCGGACGACGACGAAGACGACGACGAGAATGTGCTGCGCCACATTAGCATCCGCACGGACGCGCTGAACTCGAAAGTCCGCGCTGTTGCTGCCGTGGAAGAGATGGCGCTGAACTGCGGCGCGATCTTTGACCGGTTCATCCCCAAGTTCTTGGAAGCGCTCGCACCGCTCACTGAGTACATTCACGAAGACGTACGGGCGGCCGTCGCAGAAGCGCTCGCCGCGCTTGTGATCAGCTCGTTCGACGCGTCGCACCCAAACAACGTCGACGCGCAGGTCTGGGTCAAGGGCGACGTGAGCAACACGGCGATTCTGTCAGCGAACAACGCGGTGATTGTCGATGCAGTCATGAAGAGCTTGATGGAGATGCTGGAAGACCCGGAAGAGGTCGTGGTCGAGAAGACATTCAACGCGATCAAAGCCATGTCTGCCCGTCTGGGACCTGTCGTGACAGCTGAGCACCTGGCGGACATTACGCGCGTCACGACAGCCGTGCTCACGCACACGCACGTGTGCCAAGCGACTGCAGAAGACGACGACGACGAGGACGAAGGCGCAGAAGGCGGCTCGGTCCTCGAGTCGGCGTCGGAACTTGTCGGTGTGCTCGGCAAATGCTACGGCGACAAGTTTCTCGGAACGTTCCAGGAACTCTTCCCGAAACTGCTGGCATTCGCAACGGGTCTCCGTGCGTCCCGCGACCGTGCAGCGGCGGTCGGGTGCTTTGCGGAAGTGCTGCGGGAGCTCGGTCCCGCGGCGCTCGCGTTTGTCGAGAGCGTCTTCCCAGTCGTCGTCCAGGGCCTCGCATCCGACAATTACGTGCTGAAAGCGAACAGCGCGTTCTGTGTCGGCATTTTGGCGGAAATCAGCGGCGAGAAGCTCTACCCTGCGTACGAGCAGATTCTCACGGCGCTGCGGCCGCTCTTTGAGTCGGCCGGCAGCGACGAAGTCGTTGTTGACAACGCGTGCGCAGCAGTCGCGCGGCTGATCATTGCTGGCGGCAGCGCCGTGCCGCTCGAGCACGTGCTGCCAGTGTTTGTCGGTGCTCTGCCGCTCAAGGCCGACTATGACGAGAATGGCGTGGTCTTCCAGTGCCTCAATGGCCTCGTCAAGTCGCTCAGTCCCGTGGTCGTGGCGCTCGTGCCGCAGATCATTGAAGTGTACGCGAAAGCGCTCGCGCCAACGTCGAGTCTCGACGAGGAGCAGCAGGCGGAAGTGAAGCTGTGCGTGCGCGGCCTCTTTGGCGCGTTCGAAGCGCAGTTCAAGGACGTGGCCGCGCAGCTGAGCCCGGAGCTCCAAGCAGCGCTCGCGACTGCGCTCAATTAGTTTATTGCCGCTCAATGCATGTGGTCCACATAGGTTTAGGAGCAAGTAGGTCGTTCAACAAAAAGTAGGAGAAGTAGAATGGGCTGCATTCGATGTTTAGACTTTTCCATTCATTCTTTGTATGCTGGTGGGATAACGTCGCTCCTACTGTTGCTGCTGCTGGGCGAGCAGGAAGGTGCGCAGCAGTTCGAGCGACTTGTAGCGGTGCGAGATGGTGTTCTTCGTGGCCTTGTCCATCTCAGCATACGTGGCCTCAAAGCCGTCAGGTTGGAAGATCGGGTCCCAGCCAAAGTCGGGCGGGCCGCGTGCAGCGACAATCACACCAGGCGTGCGGCCCACAAAGACCTGCGGGTCCGCATCGTCCGCGCTGCTCGCATACGCAAAGATGCACTGCGCGTACGCCGACTTGTCGTCGTAGGCAGCGAGGAGGTTGTTGAGCCCTTCGTGGCCAGTCTTATCGAGGAACCACTTGACGTACGGCCCTGGGAGCCCCTGCAGTGCGTTGAAGCACAGTGACGTGTCCTCCACGAGCACAGGGCCGCGCACCTGCTGCGCCGCGAGACGGCACTTCTCGCGCGCAATGTCCGCAGGCTCGCCCTGCAGCTCCGGCAGGTCCACGGCCTGGTTGCGCAGCTCGAACGGGAAGTCTGCGCCCAAGATCGCAACCACCTCGACCAGCTTGTTGCGGTTGCCCGTCACGAACGTCACCACGGGCTTGCTCGCCATCGTTGTTGATCCAATTGATCGCTTTTGGTGGTTTGAGTTTCAAAAGAGTGACCTGAAAAAAGCGAATTACAGCGCACTTATACGGACAGCTACGCTACCACAAAACGTAGCCATTCCGGATCAATCCAAGCGACGCGACTCCGAAGCCCCCCTCACCCACTCCTTCCTATTGACGCGAGTGATGCTCCCAGCGTTCCAGCTGCACCTGCACCAGCCCGTGCTTGAGCGCGTGGCGCAGGTGGGCAAGTTTGATGGCCGCCACCCGTCACTCGCGTGCGGCACCACCGCGGGTAAAGTCTTCATCCACTCGCCGAACGAGCGTAACGACGGCGGACTTGAGGACTCGGAGCAAAACGTGCGGTTCCTCAAGATCAATCGCTCCATCTCAGCG
>JAASGD010000311.1:0-26395 GCA_023334115.1 Globisporangium megalacanthum
ACTCTGGATAGAATCCAGAGAACAATCATCATCCTCTGAGATCTGTGTTTTTCGTGCATTTTATACTACTCCGTTCCGAAATAAGTGAACCATCCCAGTTTTGCTGTTCCAAAATAAGCGAGCATATTTTTATCTTGATTTTAGTATTGGGGAGGGACAAATCTCATCAGACGGGGTCAAAATGATCAAAGAAGATTCCATGGACGTGCGACATTATGATATATGTTTATTTTATGTGCAATTTTTTTGCTGTTTTCAAGGGATAACGATGCTGAAAAGACGATGTAGCGTGAGAAAGACATATCATTGGATCGGGTATTCTGAGACGAACACAATCGTACTGATTTCTCAGTGTCAAACCTATTTGCGACTAAATGGCATCGTTTTTTAGAAAGGTTCACATATTTCGGAACGGAGTAGTATTTGGGACAGTTACAGTTGAGCTTTTCCTTGTTTTCGGCATACTAGTATTAAAAAAATTCCTAAAGTAAAGTGTCCAGGTGATTACCTTTCGTTTGTTTTGGGCAAACATTTTTCAAAATATTTACCCGAAAGCCATGTTTACTTATCGTTGATAAGCATACTTCACCCAAGGCAATCAGTGCTGCTGGCTTCTGATAAGCTAATCATCACACTGTGTGATTCACACATGAACTTCTCTTATTTTCATCATTATGTGAGTGATGCTACACCCGTCATTAGTATGCTTTGTCATTCTGCTTCGTCGACCTACGACCTGCAACAGCATCAATTCTCAATCGTCCGGACTCGCCACGTCCGCCTCCATGATTAGCTTCGACACGTTCACTGGCCAACTACACGCTGACACCGCCAGCGTCAGTGAAAGCAGCAGCGGCCACTCGCTCTCGGACCTCGCGTCCGACGATACACGGGAGGATTCCGGTGCCGAGGCGCTGCCGCGTCGCGTTTCCACCACCGAAGCTGGTCATGACGTCGACGCGCTGGCGGCTCCTCCCGACCACGCTACCAGCGGGAATCCGTACGACCTCTTCCACGAGCACACACCGACAACTGCAGTGGCGATAGCGATGGCGCCACCGCAGCACTCGGGTGGCAGACGCAGCCGCAAGCACCGGAAGAGCACCACACCCCTTCCACCGCCGATTATCATCCCACCAGTAAACGATGCGCATGCGTGGGACGAGCGACATCATCACGAGCCGCCGCCGCCCCAGTCAGAGGGCAGTGGTGGACGAGTGCTGCAGCTCTTTCACCTCTTGACGTTCAAGAACCAGGCGGGCGACGCCAAGTCGGCGCTTGTCCAGCGACTCGTGGCCGTGACGAACGTCAAGGAGCTCATCATGTCGAAAGCGACCGAGGAGCAGATTGCGTCAGCAGCGAACGACGCCATTACGGACGAGATCCTCGCGAGTGTCGACTTGGAGGACAAGCGGCGGCAGAGCGTGACGTCATCGCTCCTCCCTTCCAGTGCGTACCGTAACGCCCTCCTCCCCTCGACCGTCTCTGTATGTGTACTGTAGTGTACTGACTCGTGTGCGGTTGTGTGACGCATTCACCAGACGAGACAGACGCGAGCCACGCCATGATCGTCCCGATTGGACCCTACAGTCCGTACCGCGTGCTGGAGCTCGTCGACGTGCTCGATTCGACCACTGGCGGGATGGTGAAGCTCATCTTGACGAACGTGCGGAGTCGCGCGCCGTTTTCGCAGCGATCGCGCAGGAACAAGGCGGCGATCGCGTTCTGCAGCTTCTGCACGGCGTACAGTGACCACACGGCCGCTCAGCACCGGTGCCGGATCTGCGGCGCCGCTGGTCAGCACCGGAGCAAGTCGTGTCCAAAGACCGCGTCATCATCCCCCAGTCCCAGTGCGTTCACGCCGCCGTCCAGTCGCTCCCGGACGCCAGGCAGCGCCAGTAACGGACACGCGCACTACTGTACGTTCTGCTCTGCGTCTGGGAGCCACACGACATCAGCGCACCAGTGCCGCAACTGCGGGGCACTCGGTGCACACCGGAGTCGGAGCTGCAACACCAAGCCGACTGGACGACGCACGCGCTGGGTCGGATCGCCGATTGAGCAGTTCCGAGAGCGCAAGTTCTGCGACTTGTGCGGTGCGTGGCGGTACCACACGTCGAACGAGCACAAGTGCAGCATGTGCGCAGCCGTGGGCGAGCACCGCAGCAAGAGCTGCCCAGTGAAGGCGGCGAACAGCAAAGCGTCGACGTCGCTAGGCAGCGGGACGCGCACGCCGAGGATCAACCCTGGTGGCAGCGGCCGCGCGACACCAGCAGCAGCCCCCGCACTCGCGCTGCAAGTGTGCGCGTTCTGCGCCAAGCCAGCCGCGCACCGGTCCGAGGAGCACCGGTGTCGCGTCTGCTACGCTGTCGGGGCGCACCGGTCCGGCGAGTGTCCAGAGCGCAAGCCACCGCAGTCTGTGCTCTCGTACTCGGTCACGACCGCGACGAAAGTGATTGAGAAGGTGCTGCCGTCGTCCGCGACGTCGCTCGTGTGGGACAGCATCGACAAGGTCGGCGACGTCGACACGATCCTCAAGAAGACGCTGCAGCGCATCGGCGTGTGGGGCGGCGGGTCCCAGACGCCGATCACGACACCGTACGCACCGCCAGTGGTCGAGAGGGAGAGCACTTCCAGCAGCAGCCAGCGCCTCGCAGTCACGCCGTCTGTGAGTGTCGCTGGCGTGTACGTGCTGTCGTACGCCGAGGGCCGGTCGGTTTTACCAGAGCGCATCCTCAAGTACATGCGGCTCCTGATGCACCACGAGATCTCGGTGAATGCGTTCTCTGTGGTCGTGCGCTTCGACCCGCGGTCGTCGCACTGGGAGCTCGCCAAGCCCGGGATGGTGACGCCGCGGTCGTTGCCGTCCAGTCCGACCATGAGCGAGCAGCTCAAGAAGCGCATGGCCAAGTATACGCTGCAGACGCTGCTCGGGGCGCGCGAGAAGCTCGTGGGGATGGCGCTCGAGGCGCAGCACAAGCTCGCGCTCCAACAGCAGCAGAAACAGGAACAGCAAGCGAGCGCTCTTGAGCCTTCAGAAGCGCCTGCTCTATCGGTCGTAGTCAACAGCGCGTGAATAGCGAGTGGTTGGCATCACTGCCATGTTGACTAAACACCAAGAGCTCAACGAAGCTGTGTCTACTAATCTGTCCGACTTCCCCTCCCTCCCTCCTAAAGTCGGCCATTCTTTCTCTGCTATAACCGCTCCGTCCGTTGCCGCTTGTCACTCCCGTCGCGCTCTCGGTACTCTACTCGACAGAACACTCGTCGACAATGCGCGCAAAGCGGTGGATGTGGTTGAGAAAGAACTCGCCCGTGCGCTGGTTGTTCACCTCTTCGTCCACGAGCACGAGGTCTCCGTGGAGGTAAAAGTGCACGTCCGACTTGAACCGCACGCCGTGGATCTTGTGCGCCAAGAGCTCGGCCCGCGCGCGGTCCGGCTCGACGCCGCGGAAGAGCGCGAGCTTCGCGAGGTCGAGCGAGCGGTAGAGTTTCACGTACGAACGGAGGGCGGGGACGTGCTGCTGGCGCGCCACAAGCGCTGCGAACGCCCGCTGCTGGACCTGCGACGCCTCCGTACTGCGGTTCACTGGCTTCCCGTCCACGCCAAGCGGACACGCGGGCAGAATGAACTTGGGGGCCGAGAACGAGAAGAGCTCCGTGAGTGCCGACGTGTCGCCTTTCGCGAGCTTCGCTTGCTTGTCGCCGTACTTCTCGCGGATGAGCGACTGGACCTGCTCGTTCACGCGCTGGCCAGGGCAGAGGTAGAGCGCGATTGCGAGGAGCGCCACCGCCTTTTCCGTGAGCTTGTTCAGCTGGTCGTAGTCGGCAAAGCGCGAGTAGTAGTTCCGGCTGCGCTGGACTTGGAGAATGATGGTCGAGAACGACCGGATCGCCGCGGCAAAGTCCTGCAGCATGAGCTGCGCAAAGCCCATGTGGTAGAACACTGAGACGTGGCACGCCGGCGCTTTCTCGTGGATCTGGTCGGTCGCTTTCGCAGTCTTGGACTCGTTTCCACTAGAACCGGTATTCGCCCGCGAGCGTTTGTTGAAAAAGTCGATGGGCTCGAGCAGCTTCAGCGACGTGTAGTAATCACCGTAGAGCACGTGCGCGCGCGAGAGCGTAATCAACGCAAAGTACCCGAGCTCTTTGATCGTGTTCGACGGCGCGGCGACCGACGGACCATCACTCGCCGTCTCACTCTCAAACTTGAGCACTTCGACGATCTTGGAGAAGCGCACGAGCTGGTGCAGGTACGCGAGGACTTTCGACGTGGCCCAGATCCCTTCGTTCGCTTCGTATTGCGCAATCTCGTTCTCCGACTTGGTCGCGACCTTGGCGCGGTACTGCGAGTACGACTGGTACTGGTACACAAACTCGCCCACGAGGTCAAAGAGCCACTGCGCCGGCAGCGCTTCAATGTCGAGCGACTGGTTCAAGACGCCGTCAAAGATCGCGCAGTACGTCTCCCACGACTCGATCTTAAACTCCATGCCCGGCTGCGTGCGCGAGAACATGTGGCGGAAGTAGAGCTGCTTGTAGAGCAGCAGGAACGTCGGGTCGCTGTCCACGAGCGACTCCACGGCGCTCGGCTCGGGCCACGACGTCTGCTTAAAGTAGTTGTTCGTGAGGTTGTGGAACTCGCGGTCGTACAGCCGCGCCATCTCGGCGCCATTGCCCGAGATCAGGTGCGTGTACATGTGCGTGAACCAGTTCTTCACGGTCTCGGGGAGCAGAAAGTCCGCGGGCTTTTCATCGCGGCGGTCGCTCGTCATGGTGCTTGCTCTCTTGCTGCGGTGGCTGGGGCTGTGGCTGGGGAGGATGCGGTCGCGTGCGACGGAGCGAAGCGGGCGGACAGAGCGGCAAGCGTATCCCTGCGTTTTTGGCTGTGGTGCAGTCAAAATGATTGGTTTGGCCATGACAAGGGGAGTACGACCAGTTGCAGTGAGCACGACGCCCGCCTCTTTCGCTCCCGAAATGTATGGTGGAAAACGCACCCAACCAACTGCGCGGGATCAGGGTTGGATTTTTTCAATAATATTTGTGTCTACCAGGTAGCAGTCATATATTCCTCTTTGCTGACTCGGAAGTCTTGATTTGGCGGAACTTGAAGCGCCACCCGCTCCAAACTCGTCCACAACGTACTGTATTCGAACACGACAAAAGTCGCAATGACGCAGGCGGAGTCCACCCCAGTGAGCGATCAGTGAGCGACATGAGTAGCAGCGCTGCCGACGACCGAGACAGCCGCCAGCGTGGTATCATTTACGCCGGCGCGAGCCCAACACGCCATCGGCGCCAACAGAACACTGGAAGCGCGCTCAGCGTTCCCAACTGGTTCGACCTGCCACTGCTGCTACCCGAGCCGCACCCAGTCGCCGCTCGCGTGCAACGGGCGCTCTCCCGGAGCGATGACCAGCTGCAACCGCAACTACAGTCGATGGAACAAGCGCCGCGGATGTCGCGCCTCTCGCCTGTGAAGCACCTCCTCCAACACAAAGCGCTAGCGCACACTGCGTTAATAGAACCCGGTCATACGCAGCGGTTCCGTGTGCACAGTGGTGGTGGTGGTGGTAGCAGCACTAGATCTAGAAGTCGAGTGCTCCACAAGAGACACACGACGCGCTCAGGAGCGCCAGTCGTGCTCGACCGCCTCGATCGCAAGTCGCGGCTGAAGGAGAAGATCTGGCACGACCTCAACCGCTTCGGACTCTGGTACGTTCCCAGCGACGTGGGAGTGGATGGTGCCGTCACTTTTGACTCGCTCGAGCGCACTGCGGACGCGATCCTTGAGCAATGGGAAGACGCGACAGCTGTCGGCAGTGCGAGCACGTCGCAGAAGCGCAGAGACGACAGTGAGGACGAGATGGCGCTGGGATTCAAAGCAGAGCGGCGCGACAGCTTCGGTCACGGCCCCGAGCGCGTGCTTTCAACGGCACGGACTCCCACCAGCGCATCGACACCGGCTCTGTCTCTTAAAGCGCTTCCGAATGCGTCGGAGTCGTCACAGGACCTCCTGATGCCCGGGAACGACGTTGGCCCTGAACAAGACGATGAAGGCTCCGACAGTGGTGACGAGAACGGCGATGACGACGATGGCGACGAAGCGGACGGCGCTACAAGTCCAAGTCGCCGTGATGGGATCCGTCCGCCGGGCATGAAGCGGCGGCAGCGACTGAAGGAGCTGCACGCATTTGTCGAGAAGCAGCTCCAGAAGCGGCTGTTCAAGTCGTGGGAGACGATCGAGATCGCGTTCACGGGCAGTGGAGACCTCACCGTCGCCCAGATTCTCAAGTTCTTGCAGTACTCGGACGTGCAGCTGAGTGCAGCGGACGCGGCCAAGGTCCAAGCGATCCTCGAGAAGCACGTTCGCGACCGAGCCAAGGACGACGTATCAGCAGTCTCAGAGACGTCCGCAGACCCAGAAGAACAGGGCACCAGTGTGGCGGCGCGGCTGCCAAACGCAAAGCCAAACGCAAAGGCCGCGCTCTCGTTCGACGCGTTCCGTCGCATCTTCCACACTCCCGACAAGCTCGAGGCCGTGAAGTGGAAGCGCGAGTTCGACCGCGAGAAGATCCGTCAGCGGCACGAGAAGGAGATCTACGAGAAGGAGCTCGCGGCGCTGGAAGAGCGAGGTGGGTGGGGTGGGGCCGAGTGACTGCGGGTGGGACATGAGGAGCGACCTGCTGACCGCTAAACGCGACGTTTCCCGCTCTCTTTCTCTTGGTTGCTAGTGAAGAAGCGGCTCGCAGAGTCGGCCAAGGTCCTGATCGACCTCCTCGCCCACTTTCGCGTCGACCCGCTCGCGATTCCGTGGGAGACGGACTCGCAGCGCTTGGCGATGCGGGCGCAGCTCTTTGAGACGATCTTCATGAAGCCACAGCGTCGTCAGCTCCTCCCCACGCCTGTGGCTGACACGACTGCGGCTGCTGGTATCTCTGGGGCGACTGACGTGCCTGAGAAGCTCACCACGCGCATCGTCGAGTCGGCGCTGCTGCAAAAGTACTCGCGGAATGGCCACTTTGACGCGCTCGAAGCCGTGCCGGCTGCGTACGTATACCACGACTTTGTCGCCGACTGCATCAAGCAGAGCGTCGTGCGGTACTGGCAACGGTGCGCCGCCGACGCGTGGCCGGAGCGGCAGCTCATCTTCCAGTTCCGCCTCACGAAGCGCGTGTTTCACGAGTGGAAGCGGTTCACCAAGCACGCAGAGACGCTCCGCCAGTTTGTCTTGCGCAAGTTTGTCGCGTGGAAGTACGTGACACGGAAGCGCCAGGAGCACTACGCGTTCGTGCGCACGACGTTCTGGCCGTTCTACGTCTGGAAGCGGCATTTGCAGCAGCAGATCATTGCTCGCGGCAAGAGTGCGTTCCTCCAGAACGTCGTGCGTACGTACGTGCAACTACGGCACTTTCGCGCTCTCAAGACGCGGCTCCAGCAGCGACAGTGGAACGCCCGACAGGTCGACCGAGTGCGGACAAAGCACGCAAAGAAGCGCGTCCAAGCGGCTTGGGACGACTGGCGGAGTCAGACGCAGGCGCGGATCACGATCCACCGGCTCTGGAAGAGCCGAGGCCATGCGCTCCAGCGCCTCCACAAGCTCTACATGGTCAAGGTGACGTTCTACCTCTGGCGCTACTGTTCGATCCTCAAGAAGGACATGCACCGACGTGCGCACAAGTGTCTCCTCGAGCAGTTCTCGTTTCCAAAGAAGCCTCGAGCGCACGCGAGTACGAGACATTTGAACGAGTCGCGACACGGAGCGTCCTGGTACCAGTCGACAACAGCGAGTGCGACACAGCAGAGTGCCGATTCTCCGTTGAGTACATCGTATCCGCACATGAGCAGTAGGAGGACAACAGACGAGGCGTCGTGGTTAGATACTGGTGTCACTCACGTCGACAGTGTGGAGAACTCGGACGAAGAAGACCGCAGTGAAGCAGAGCCGCAAGGACTCACGTCTGCGCACCACATGAGCGGGTCGGGGGGCTCGTCGTTGACGCGCATCATGGAGACGGAGCTGGGCCAGAAGATCAAGCGCAAGAGCCGCCTCTACGACCTCTGTCTCGCGCTCTACCTCAAGTACCGCGAGAAGGACCGACGAGCCATGGTCGCGAACGTGATCACGTTCCGCCGGGTCGCCCGGCAGTTCCTCGTCCGGCTCCAGCGCGTCGTCGAGCACGAGACGAAGAACCGGTTCGCGTCTGATCTTGGGAGCTTCCGGGTCCTGCACCACCGCTTCCAGCAGTGGATGGTCGGGACGTTCTTCAAGGAGCAGCTCGGCGTCATGGCGACCGACGCTCTCAACACTGCAAGCGACGGAGACAGCGACGACGCCATGGACGACAACGGTCGTGAGAAGCTCCACTGGCGACGCGACCGCGCGTGGCGACTGCTGGCGATTAAGGAGAACCCACGCCGAGCCGAGCAGCTTCGCAAAGACCTGGAGACTGTCGCTGCGAACGACGCGACGCGACTCGAAGCCGTCCGTGAGCGGGAGCTTGCGCTCAAGCGGAAGCACCAGGTCGAGGAAGCGTTCTTGCGCAAAGAAGCGAGTGCGACGCTCAAGACCAAGTCGGCGCAGCTCCAGCAGTCGCAGCTCATCCTACGCACCCGCGCGCACCGGATGCACGACGCGCTTGACCGCGTGTACGACGATCTCCTCCGGCAGCAGCTCCAACGGCAGCTCAAGTCGAGCTTCCGGAGCCTCCGCGTTGTCGTCATGCTCAAGTACACGACGCTGCTCTGTCGTCGTGCGCAGCTCCGCAACTGGCTCCGCTTGTGCCGCCGCTTCCAGTACTGGGCGACGCACATGGCGGCGTTCTCTCGTCGCAAGCGCACGTTCCACGCGTTCCAGTCGCTGCTCAAGTACGCGGTTTGGAAGTGGAAGCTCCAGTCGCCAGGACTAGCGCTCAAGCTCCAGCAGCGCCAGGTCTTGGTACGCAAGTACGAGCAGTTCCTATCGCAGCAAGGGCTGCTGGACGGGAGTGACGCGGCGTCGCGACTAGCGCTTACGAAGTGGTCGCCTGCGAACGCGTTCGCTGGCGTCTTCCTCCGCTGGGTGCAGTTCACGCAGTTCGCATCCGCATCTCGTCGGATCGTAGCGTTGGTGCAAGAGAAGCACGCGATCGCGCTCGCGCAGTCGGTCTTTCACGCACTCCGGCTGCACGTGAAGCGCCAGTACACGCTCGAGACGCGGCAGCGCCAGCGGCCGTTCGCGCTCCGCCAGATCGAAGCAGATCTGGACGCGTACCATTGCAAGCTACTGGCGCTGAAGACGCGGCTGCCGACCACGCAGCTGCGTCGCTCGCTCGCGATGACGCGTCGACGGCTCCGCCACACAGCGACACACGCACCGACGCTCAAACAGCTTTTCCAGGCGCACGAAGCGGCTGTGCGACGGCGCCTCGCACTGGAGAACCGCCTCATGTTCAACGCGTACACCGAGCGCAAAGTCCACCACTACATCGAGCGCTCATCGCCGGTCGTAGGGACGCCGACAGGCCGGGCGTTCGCGTACGAGCCCGCGCCGCCGTTCGGCCGCATCAGCGAAGTCGCGGTCACGAGCGGCAAGCAGGTCGACGGCCTCGCGCTCGTGGTCAAGACGAACGCCGCGACGACGCACACCGGCGCGCTCCACGGGAACCCGTTCGGGACGCGCGAAGTGTTTGCACTCGCCAAGGGCGACGTGTTGGTCGCGATCGAGGGCTTTGCGTCGCAGACGGTGTACGGTCTCCGGTTCGTCACGAGCTCGGGGCGGGTCTCCAAGTGGTTTGGCCACTGCGACAAGGGCGGGAAGTTTGAGCTCCGGAGCGACTACGTCGGGACGCGCGAAGAGATCGTGGGGGTCTTTGGGTTCGCGGACGCGACGTCGCTCCACGCGCTCGGCGCCGTCTTCCGCCGCACGACGAGCCGGAACGTCTTTGAAGGGCTCTGGCTCCAGCCGCGAGACACGAGAGGAGGAGGAGGGAGCGAGAACGACACGGTGGCGCTCTGTGACCGCCAGTTTGCGTACTTTCTCCAAGTACGACGGTGCGACGTCCTCACGGCGATGACCCGAGCGCACGCGTTTGCGTTGCGAGCGCACCGCGTCGCTGCGCAGCTGCCTGTGCGCGTCATCATGGGCCTCGCACGCTGGCTCTTGGACGCGCTCGCGCACGGCCTTGTGCACAACACGGCCCGGGAAGACGAAGGCAAGCGCGTGCTCCAGGACGGCATGAACAAGCGCGCGAGTGGCGAAAAGAGTCTCGAGGAAGCGCTGCAGACGATCGCGCTCGTCGACAGCTTCCGTGACGACGAGCAGCAGCTCAGCGTCGCTACGCTTGGCGCTAAGAAGGTCGCAGAGCTGCGGGACGCGCTCGCGCACGCCCAGCAGCGGGCGGCGAGTGCGCGGGAGCTCATCGCCGAGGGCCAGAACGAGGTCCTGGCCGGCCGCCGCATTCTGCCGCACCTGCCGATGACGCGGCGCATGATGGCGGCGATCCGCCGCATGTACCGCGTCGTGCAGACGAAGGACTACATTGACCAGATGGACCCGGACGTGCGCGCGATCTTGCTCGCGGGCGACAGCGGGAGCGAGACGATGGGCGGTACTCCGTCCCATCGATGGCTTCAATGAGTGACATCGTTTGTCACTAAAGTGAGTCACTTTTTTATTGTGCATGACGCAAGAAGCCAACAATAATAATGGCGAACAATAGTAGTAATGTGCACGACAGTGCCGTGATGGAGACCGCGGCCGACGCGTCGCTGTGCAAGCTGTCAGCGAGCACGCTCGGCTACTATCGCGACCCGTTCGTGCAGTTCTTTGTCAAGTCCCCGTCGCGTCGCATGCCAATCATTAACCGCGGGTATTACGCACGCGTCGCCGCTGTCGAGACGCTTGTGCGGAAGTTCGTCGCGGCCTCGGACGCGCACACAAAGACGCAGGTGGTGGTGCTCGGTGCGGGCCACGACACCATGTTCTTCCGTCTCCAAGAGGCGGGGCAGCTCGCGCACTGTACGTACTTTGAGCTCGACTTCCCCGACGTGACGAGGCAAAAGGTGGCGGTGATGAAGCGGCGGAAAGCGCTCGCGGCGCTCGTGGGCCTCGACTCGAGTGACGCGTTCCTGGCCGCCGTCTCGTCCGGTGCGTCTTGGCTCGCCTGTCGCCGCTTGGAAGCGAGCGCTCGACACTTAACTACAGTATACTACTCTACGCTGCCGCTGAGCTGTTCGACGCAGGATACGCGGAGCTCAACACGAGCAGCTACCACCTCCTCCCATGCGACTTGCGCGACCTGGAGCAGACGACGCAGAAGCTCGAGGCTGCAGGCATTGACAAGAGGTACGTGGGCATCCCACTGGACCTCCGATTGGCCACAAGCGCTCTCGTTCACTGACGAACGGACCGACCGTCCATAGCGCCCCGACGCTGTTCGTCTCCGAGTGCGTGCTCATCTACATGGACGCGGCGTTCTCTTCCCGCGTCGTTGCGTGGGCAGCCGAACTCTTTCGCGACGTGAGCTTCGCGCTGTACGAGCAGATCCTCCCCGACGACGCGTTCGGGCGCGTCATGATGGCCAACATCAAGGCGCGCGGGTGCGACCTCCTCAGCATCCGCGCGTACCCGACGCTCGAGGCCCAGGTCGAGCGGTTCCGCCGCCACAACTTTGAGGCGGTGCAGGCGTGGGACATGAACCAGATCTACTACGAGTACCTGGACGCAGCGGAGCGTGCCACGTACGCGTTGCGAGGGTCGTGACCCACTCGCTGGTTCGAGGGCTCCCTGGTGCCGTCAGTCCTGACGATCCGACCATGTTGCCTTGTGTATGGTGGATGGGTGCTCCCACAGCCGCGAGAAGCTCGAGATCTTTGATGAAGTGGAAGAGTTCCATCTGCTGCAGGCCCACTACTGCGTCGTGGTCGCGAGCAAGAGCGCGTCGTCACCAGCCGCGCAAGCGTTGGTCCTCACGAAGCAGAGCTGAGCAGGCGGACGAGGGGGAGGGAGGGAGGGATGTATTCGCTTTCGTCTGGAGAAGGATGGCGCCAGACAGACGCCTGCTGGTCGCTGACACACAAGGGAGTCCGTTATGCTACAGTCGAAACGCGATGATCGCGACGTCTCCGTTCGAGACGCACGCGGAGATCAGACTGCCGTGCTTGTTCCAGTTCACTTCGTAAATATCCCCGTTCGCTTGGTACGTCTTCACGAGGCTTCCGTCCTACCGCGAGGAGAAACGAGTCCCAGGAAGCAGCCAGTCACGCCGTCAGTCGTCGAGACTCGGATCCCCACACGCCTTGTGCCTCCCACGCACGCACCTTCAGAGACCAGACGTTGATGACTCCCCCTATTGTTCCACTAGCCAAGAACTCCCCATTCGGACTGTACGCGACGCCGTAGACGGGATACCTGACGAAACGAGCCCAGCGCAGTCAGCTACAAGGCACCAACTCCTCTAAACCGACAGGGTGGCGTAGGTGACGGACGACGGACGTACTGGTGGTCGAACGTTCTAATGCATGTGCCCGACTCCATGTCCCAGACCTTGACGGTGCCGTCGAAGGAGGCACTCGCCAGTGTGAGCGGACTGCCGGGATTTGCCGTCCCTGGACCCGTGCAGCTCCAGCGGAACGTGTACACCTCCTTCTTGTGCTCCGCCAAGTTGTGCATCCACACAGCCTTCGGCTTGGTCGGCTCGCCGTCCTCCTTGCTCGCCCCGTCGGTCCCGTCCGCAGCTGCACTCTCTGGTTGTTCCGGTGCTGCTACACCTGAGCTCTCGTCGTCGTCAACAGCTCGGAACGGGTCCCAGATCTTCACCGTAAAGTCGTCCGAGCACGACGCCAGCAGCCGCCCGGACGGGTCCCACTTGACCGAGTTGATCGCGTCCGTGTGGCCCGTGAGCACCACGTCGGGCTTGAGCTCTCCCACGCGCGTGACGCAGATCCGCATGTCGGACGAGCACGTCGCGAACGTCGAGTCGTCTTTCCACGACGCGTCCAGAATCGGGTCGTCGTGCAGCTTGATCTGCTGCCGCTTCGTCTCGCCTGTCGTGTCCCACACCGCGACCGTCTTGTCGAAGCTCGCGCTGAGCAGATACGTGCCCGACTTGCTCCACCGCGTCGCAAACACGGGGCCGTTGTGGTACTGGAAAATGTGCTTCATCTCGCCGTCGGCGTCCCAGATCCGCGTCTTCCCATTGTACGTTCCCGATGCCAGTAGCGTACCGTCCGGCTGCTCATACATCGCACAGCATCAAACAGCCCAAGCCATCCGTCGTTTAGCAACGAGCCCACACGCCTTCATACACCTGAGACCACTCCACGCCCTATCCTCTCTCGTCCAGCACGCACATTCCACTCGAGCGTTGTGACGTCTTTGTGCGGGCCCGTGCCGTGGTTCAGCACCTTGGGAGCGAGCGCCAGGGCGGTGCTCGCGCTCAGCTCATTCGGAATCTCCCAGATGCGGGCGGTCGAGTCGCTCGATCTGACGTCCATTCAATTCAGTCCGTCAGACAGTCAGTTGGTTGGCTCCACAGCTCGTTTCCGACACTAGCCACCCCATCACCACCACACGCACCCCGAGACGAGTACGTTCTTCACAGGGTTCCACAAACAGCCATAGACCTACAGAATGGAGAGGGAGAGGCGCCACTCGGCTGGTTAGTAGACATCCAGTCCAACAACCACATACAGTAGACATCCACTCACCTCTTTCTCGTGCCCACTCAGCAGGATCAGCGCCGCCTTATCCGTCGTCTTGTCCATACCGTTCGCTTCCGTCACTGCCCGCCAGTCGAGCGCACCGTCAGCCCCTTCGCCCCCACTCCCCACTCTCTGTACTGTCACACACGCGTGACCAGCTCGTCGCACCTTTCGCAGCGTCGACCGTGTCAGGAGACCCGTCGCCGTGCTTCCGCTTCCGCTTGTTCGACGCTTTCGCAGCGGCGCCAGCGCTCCGGGCGCTGCTCGTCGCCGACTGCGCAACGCGGCAAATGTGCGGACTCAGGAGCGAGAAGTCGCCCTCGCACTCGCGCTCCGTGCCGTCCTGTGATTGGTCGAAATACAGCACAACAGTCAATAGCGCGTCCTTGGTGCACTGTACCATCGTTCGTTCCCCTCCTCCTCTCCCCATCCGACCACACGCACCTCATTGATATGCGCCTCGATGCCGACGTACTGGAGCCCCTTTTGGAGGAACGAGACGAGCGCCCCTGGTGGCAACTCCGTGTCGATCACGCTCGTCTTGGCCAGCTGGCTCTCGTACGCGAACGTGAACGCCGAGTGCATGAACCCTGCGACAAACCAGCCGATACGTCACGACACCTGAGCCCTTCCGACGCATACGCACACACAAGAGGAAGGGGGAGAGCACTGGCCGCGCACCCGACTCCTGGAGGTAGCGGTAGATGAGAAAGTTGACTTCGTCCGACGTGATCGCCATTGTGACGCCGTGCGTGTAGCGGCCGTCCTCTCTCGCGCACCCACTCGCGCTCGCTGTCGCTGTCCCTCGGGCGCGTTCTCCCCTCGCTCTCGCGTCCGCCTCGGACCCGGCGGCTCGAGATTCGCGGGACGACAAGCGGAGCGCGCCACGTTCGTGCGTGGTCGCGTTCTTCTCGGCCTCTTGCGCTCTGGCGGCAGCGAAGGTCGCGCGTCGCAGGTGGAAAAGCGATGCGTGGCCGTCTCGAGAGCGTGCGTGCGGCTCCTCCTCTGAGCGCTGCGTCGGTCGCTCGCTCGGATGGTCGGATGGTCGGACGCTCGGTGTCCGTCGCTCGCCCTACTACTGTGTGTGGGTGGGGGAAGGCAGGCGGAGCTTCGTTATTGCTGAAAGCGGAAAAGCCCCACCTTCCAACCCCACACGCCATCAAATTTGATTTCAAAACACGTAAACCTGTCGAAACAAATTGAATGTTGAGATAGGCTACTGCGCATACTGAATGCAACACAACTCTTTCTTGTGAGCCAAATGCACGCTTGCCATTCTCAGTGTTGAAAAAGCTCAGTCCCTACCCTCCCTCTCTCATCATGCTCGCGAGCATTCGTTAGAACTTCTTGAGCAGCGCAGCCGCTTCGTCGTGCACCGTCTGGTCCTCCTCGGTCTCCACAGGCGACGCGAGCGCCTTCTGCGTCCACTCCTTCGACGCCGCCCAGTCCTTCTTCTTGTAGTACACTTGCGCAAGGAGCAGCGAGTTCTTCTTCCACGTCCCAGGGGCGAGCGCGTCCGACTGGAGGAGGAACTGCAGCGCTTCGTCGTACGACGACTCGGGCGGCGTGCCAAAGAGCACGGCCGCTGCTTTGCGCTCGAGCCACGAGAGGTCTGCGATGGAAATGCACCAGCGTCCGAGCAGGTGGGGCGTTGTTGGGTTGCTCGGGTCGAGTGCGAGCGACTTCTCCCAGTGGCCTTTGATGACGAGCGAGTTGGCGATCGCGACTTTCGAGCCCTCGTAGTCGCCGATCGACGAGAGGATGATGCCGAACCAGTTGTGCACCTGCGCCACGTCACTGGACGTTTCGAGCGCCTTTTGGATCACGTCACGTGCATAGTACGTCAGCTCCTTCTTCTCCGCTGCGGACGTGCTCTGGAGGTTCGCGACGTCGTACGCAGCACGCGTGAGGCGCCACATAACGCCCACGTCCTCTGGTTTGGCTGCATACACACACGCACGGATAAAACTGAGCAATCGGAAGTATACGAGCGATTACAGTACTCTTCCTACAGCTGGCCGCACCGACGTGCAGCTGGCGCAGCTCCGTGAGCAGCGTGCGGCGGTTGTAGCTCTTGTCGTTGTAGAGCTCTTCGGCTCGGACAGCGTCCGCCGACTCCATTTTCTTCAGTGGGGAGGCGAGTGCGACGGAGGTCGAGACAAAAGCAGCGAGTGAGAGCAGCGCAACAGCGGAAGTGCGGAGTTGGAGGAACGGGAGGCGGGCGACCGCGGCGGTTGCGAGCGTCGAGTGCAAACGCAAAGTGCGCAGCGGTTGAAACTGGCGGCAGCGGAGCCCCGAGAGCAAGCGGCGGCCTGCGACGTGCATCGTGGGCGAGAACACTGGCAATGGCGCAATGAGGCTGGGGTGCGGGTTAGTCAGTGAGAGGAAGGAGGACCTTTGGAGGAGGAGGCACCAAGGAGCATTCGCGACGGTGACGAGCAGCTGAAGGTGGTTCAACGTCAAAAAGATCTCGCAATTTATATGGGCATTTGTATGGTGTACAAGCCGTCGGATCCAGAATCCGACGTGCGTGCAACATGCGAGATTGAGTCGTGACGCACAGGCACCACTTGGCGGTCCGAAGTGACCACACGACACCTTGAACTCGAAGGCTTCAAGACACCAGTCACCCCTTCAGTCCTGTCACACGTCGGCAGCTCCAAGAGCGGACTCTTCACGCAACAACACAGTGTGCAATTCGTCCTCCTCCCCTTCCTTCCTGTTTCCTTTCCCTTCCTCTTTCCGATAGAGCCGGTCGATCGGTCAATCGGTCGCCCCTGGCCTCCAGTTGCCGTCCGTCTCTATTTCTGGGCGTACCGGTCCGTGTAGTACTCTTCCTCGGCCTTCATCTTGCTCACAAACTTCTTCTCAAACCGCTCGCGGTTGTCGTTGATGCGCGAGACAATGTCCTTCACGTCCAGTTTGCTCGGGCTCTCAATGAGCGAGAAGATGCCCGCGGCGCGCGCGGCTTGGTAGTGGTGCTCGAGCGAGAAGCCGTGCAAGTGCGTCTCGTCGCGGTGGCTCCCGTGCACGACAGCCGAGAGGTGGAGCGACGCAATCATCTCGGGCGTCACTTCCCACGGCGCGTCGATCAGGACGTCGTCCACAAAGCGGCACCCGAGCACGCTCAGCACACGCTCATGGAGGTTCATGATCGGGTAGTTGAGGCCACGGTGAGCGTTCACGACTGCGTCGTTGTGGACGCCGACAATGAGGTACGACCCGAGCGCCTTAGCTCGCTTCAACACTTCAACGTGGCCCGCGTGGAACATGTCGAACGCGCCGTCAATGTACACGACCTTGTCCGTCTTCTTGGGCTCGTGGTTGCCGGCGGAAAAGAGCCGGAGCATGCGGTTCGTCGTGAGGAACTTGGACGGCCGGTCGTACGGCCCTTTCTTTCCCCCGCTTGCCTTGACTTGCGACGACAGCTGCCCCTGTCCGTACTCTTCGTGCGTGTGGTGGTTCTTGTGCATCACGAGCATGCGGCCGAGAATGTCGCTCGTCGACACGCCCTCTGTGCGAGGGATCGTACGGTACTTCCCGAGCTTCTGCGCCGACTCGTACACGTCCTTGCCGTCGACGATACACGGATCGTCGCCGTGGACCACAAAGTCAATCTTGTGCTGTTTACGGAATCAACAACCACACAGTAAACACAGGTGAGAAATACATCGAAATATGACCAGAACGACAGACAGGACGCACGAACCTTCTTGATCATGCGCTTCAAGTACTCCTCGTTCATAATGTACGGGCAGTGCGGCTCCACCACGTCCACAAACTTGCAGCCTTCAACCGACGCAATGCGCTCCTCTAACGCCATTGGGACGCGCGTCAGTCGCCCGTCAGTAACCACACTATCACACACAAGCCCACAAGCCCACGCACCGTTGTTGAGGACAGGCGGTGCGCCTTTGCACGCCGTGATGGACTCGTCGTCGTTGACTCCGACGACCAGGAACGTGCCGAGGGCGCGCGCCTGGCGGAACGCGTTCATGTGACCATAGTGCATCATGTCGAACGCGCCGTCCATCCAGATGCGGATCTGCTCTTTCGGCTTGTGCGCTTCCTCTTCGACCTCCATCTGCGGCATTGAACGCACCAATAATACAGCGCAGCAAACGTACGTGAGATAACGTGGTCTCGATATGCGAACTGGCAGTCAGAATCACCCCGCTTCTCATACATTCGACCGACCTGCGCGAGCTTCTCCTGGAGCTCCTGCACCTTCTCGTACGCCTTGTCGAGGTCCGCTTGGAGGATTTTCCGTCGGCGGCGGTGGCGCTTCCCAAAGAGCACAAAGTACGCGAGGAGCGTGAAGATCCCAGTTGCCATGGCGATCGCGAGCCGCTCCGCGTCCGGATACGGTTTGGGCACGCCGAGCTGCTCAAAGAGCGCGTATACGTGCTCCATGAGCTCATTCGCGCGCGGCGAGTGCAGCACGTCGTGCACGTACTCGACGACGGCGGTGCACGCGTCTGCGATCATGGTGGAACCGTTAGGCGGGCGGGCGGGTGAGCGGCGGAAGAAGGCAGCGGTGGTCGTTCGTTCTGCCGCAGCTTTTTTGGCTTGAGTGGGGGAAATGGATTTGCTTTTTTCGCTTGAAGCTTCCCGGTCCCGGTCCAGTTCGGATCGCAAAAAAAGCAGAACCGAGTGATGCGGTTCGTAATCAGTCCCTCGGGAGGATTCTGCAAAGCGGGATGATCCGGGACCATCCGGAACAAACCAAGTCTTTGATTTCGTCACTATCGATATCCGATCGCACTCGAAATTGGTGGAAGCGAGCGCATGTGAGGGGGAAGCTCGTCGCGAAGCTCGCGTGGCATTCACCTTTCGTCAAGCGCAAGTCTCCGCCAAGTGGTTGGTGGTTTAAGCGACTGCGCCAAAGAAGCAGCACTACCAGAATTGCACCATGGGTCTCTCGCAGGAACGCAAGCAGGACTACTTCACCAAGCTCGAGCACATGCTCGAGAGCTACACCAAGATCTTCTTGGTGGGCGTCGACAATGTGGGCTCGAACCAGATCCAGCAGGTCCGTCTCGCGCTCCGCAACCGCGCCGAGCTGCTCATGGGCAAGAACACGCTCATCCGCAAGGTGTTCAACAACTACGTGAAGAAGAACCCAGGCCACCCGCTCGAGCAGTTCCTCCCGCTCCTCAAGGGCAACGTTGGCTTCGTGTTCACGAACGAGGACCTCACGCAGGTGCGCGAGGTGCTCGAGGCGAACAAGGTGCCAGCGCCGGCGCGTGTCGGTGCCCTCGCGCCGATCGATGTGATCGTGCCGGCAGGCCCGACGGGCGCGGACCCGGGTCAGACGGGTTTCTTCCAGGCGCTCCAGATCCCGACGAAGATTGTGAAGGGCCAGATTGAGATCATCAACGAGGTCCTGATCACGAAGAAGGGCGACAAGGTCGGCAACTCGGAGGCCGTGCTGCTCCAGAAGCTCAACATCCGTCCGTTCACGTACGGTCTCGTGATCCAGAGCGTGTACGACAACGGCTCGCTCTTCGACCCGGCGGTCCTTGACCTCACGGAGGACGACCTCACGGCCAAGTTCGCCGCGGGTCTCCGCAACATCGCGGCCGTGTCGCTCGAGATCGGGTTCCCGACGCTCGCGTCGATCCCGCACTCGGTTGCGAACGCCTTCAAGACGCTCGTCGCGATCGTGGTCGAGCTCGACTCGTTCTCGTTCGCCAAGGCGGCGCCGTACAAGGCGTACCTTGCGAACCCGTCGGCCTTCGCGTCGGCTGCCCCGGCTGCCGGTGGCGCTGCCGCTGCGGCGGCCGCGGCTCCGGTCGAGGAGGAGGAAGAGGAGGAGGCGCCGATCGCCACCGACATGTTCGGCGGTGGCTCGGACTACTAAGCGTCGCTGCTTAGCTCACGTCGCTAGCGTAGGCGGAAGTCGATGCTAACGCTCTGGAACACGAGGCACGGTAGTGCCATGGTGCAATCTGCAGATCCATCTTGTTTCTTGTTGCTGGTCACATGGCGTGTGGCCCTCACGCTTCATGGACTCTTCAGTATACAGTGGCCCTGTTCACACTGTCTCTTGGCGTCAAACACTCGCGAATATTTTCAAATGCTCGCGATCATTTTCGAATGTCTTGATCATTTTCAAACTTGCGCGATCATTTTCAAAAACGCATTCAAATTTAAAAACTTCGCGCTTGTGACACAATTGGGAAGGCCGCAAGCGAGCACGAGAGGGAGAAGCAAGCGGTCGGGACCGCGTGGCTCGCAGAGCGAAGAACCGGGCGAAGACACGCCCTTGCACGACGCACAGCTGCTACCTAACCAACGTTCGCTATCTGCAGTCGTTCGTCTAACTCGCTGTCGACCAGCAAGCAGCTCACATCCCACACCACTTTCGAAAGAATGGAGAAGAGTCTAGAGAACCGAGAGCAGCCCGAGCTGCCGGCCGCCGCTTCCTCGTCGACGCCAGCGCGGAAGCGTGGGTGCAACTGCAAGAAGTCATCGTGCCTCAAGCTCTACTGTAATTGTTTCGGAGCGAATGGGCGCTGCGGGGACCGGTGCCATTGCCTGGGCTGCAAGAACCGCGAGGTGCGTGCGTTTGAGGCAGCTTGTGTGGCGCTACCGACACTCTTGCTTACCTGACCTGCTGCTGTGTACTGTACTGTATGCAGCACAACCGCCTCGAGGTCGCGCATGCGATCCAAGCGGTTGAAATGCGGACGCTCAAGACGTTTCGGCTCGTAACAAGCGCCAAGAAGCCCAAGAAGTCCGAGTCCGTGCGCGAGCCCCCAGCACCCGCAGCAGAGACGGAGGCTGTAACAGAGGACGCGCGTGACTCGGACGTTCCCACGACGGAGGCCAAGGCGCCAAGCGAGCGCATCCACAGCTCCAGCGACGCCCAGCGACTCGTGTGCACGTGCCCGAAGGGGGTCTGCGCGCCCGACTGCCTGTGTCTGCTCGAGTTCAGCGAGTGTGGGCCCAAGTGTACGTGCAAAGGCTGCCGCGTGGTGCCGCTCAGGAAGCCCAAGACGAAGGACAGGACGAAGGGCTGCAGCTGCAAGCGGTCCAACTGCCTGAAGCTCTACTGCGAGTGCCTCGCCGCTCAGCGTGTGTGCGACTGGCGCTGCCACTGCGAAGGGTGCAAGAACCGACTGGTACGCTGCCAGTTTCCACCCGAATGTACTGCTCGCTGGGCCTGCCTGACTGACTGTCCACGCTGTGAACTAATGCACTGCTTCGTCACTCCTCACAGGACAACCAAGACGAGCGAGACCGCGCCATAGCCGTCATCCTCATTCGCAACCCACTCGCGTTCCAGCCCAAAGTCACGAGTGCGACGAGCCAGCACTTGCGCGGCTGCAACTGCCGCAAGAGCGGCTGCATGAAGAACTACTGCGAGTGTTACCAGGCCGGCGTCGCGTGCTCGTCGCGATGCGCCTGTCACGTAGGTCCTTTGTCGCTTCAGACGCGACGTCCCTGTCTGCCTCCAGCTAGCTGTCTGTAGTGTGGCTGACACTGTGCTGGTTGCTCGTGGCTGTGATACGACAGCATTGCCAGAACACGGAGCTGTTTGCGTCCACAAGAGACCTGGTCATCACCATCGACGATGACGACGACGATACGTCCGCTTTTAAGCTCTTGATGGCTTCAGCGGCCGCGACGACGGATCAACGACGAACCGTCCGCAACGCATCGTTCGACAGTGCTCAGTATAGCACGCCGACCCGGACTCAGAACGCGTCGGCAGCGCTCGCGATGCTCTCGCGAAGCGCTCCGCCAGCAGCGCGAACCCGCTCGGTTCCCAGGTTGCCAATGACTCCGTCGAAACGAGCAGCGAACGGCGATCGACTGCCCACCACCGACGCGTCACCGTCGTATTCAAAGCGGAAGCTCGCGAAAGTGTCGGCGCGCAACTCGCTCTTCATGGACCGCATCGAGGAGGCCGCTGCTGGAGCCAAGCTGCCAGTCGAGAAGGCGCTGCCGCCAGTCGAGACAGCGTTGACGCAGGACTTTGACGGCGGAGACGGGCGCGAAACGTCGTTAGCGAGGCTCTGTCGCTCGTTGCTACACGCTGCGATGGCAGTGGACGCCTCTGGCGTTCCGGAAGCGCAGCCAACGCGCCACCAGAATACTCTCCGACCTCCAGTCATCGCCAGCAGCCGCAGCACATTCGAGCACGTAGACACCAGCGACGTCGTCGTAGCGGAAGACGGAGTCGACGACCTGCTCTGTGAAGAGCTCATTGAGCCTCCAGGGGAGAGTTCGACTGGCTCCGTCAGCTCGCAGGACGAGCTGTCGAGCGGCAGCCACGCCAGGCAAGCGGGAAGGCGCCGAGCGCGGTCCATTGCTGCCGCACAGGAGCGTGCGATACTGCAAGAAGTCAGTGTCTGGCTGCGGGACATCACGAACGGAGCGGCTCCGACGAATGGCGCGGTCGCCTCTTCGTCTCGTTGAGGTTGACGTCGCGGTCACCAGCAGCGAGTGCCCGTGCAGACCCGACAGTGGTCGACGCTCGTCGCAGCCGTCGTCGTTCGCTAATATAGAGATGGTCATAGAGGCGAACAGCAGCAGCAGTCGTCGGTGCGAGTCTATGTGTGAGCGTCGGCATTGCCGACCGTGGACGCCCTCGACGTCCCGTCCTTCCCAATAGCGGGCGTCCACGTCCTCGTTCTATGGTGGGATCATATGGTCGCTACAGCGACGCAGTGTCCAGCCCTTCGCGTTCGTAGATGTGTCGAATCGCGTCGTACACGTCGTCCGTGATCACGTCTGGCGCGTGCTCCGGGGCGCTCGAGCCGTCGTAGATGCCCGTGCGCACGAGAATCGACGCCCAGTGGTCGCCCGCATTGTTCGCGCCTTGAATGTCGGCGAGCGGGTTGTCACCAATGCCGTAGATGTGGGCGAGCGGGTTCGACGTCGCGCGGCCAGCGATCTTGTTCAGCAAGTCCTCAGCGTACCTGACGAGTGGCAGTGTGGACTGTTTAGGTGTCGCCATCACTCGCTCTTTCATCAAGAGACCACCAAGTTAAACGTACGTGTACGTGACAGTATGGGGCTTCCCGTAGCGAGTGACCTCGAGCTTCTTGCCCGTGCGCTCTTCGTACAGAAGCGTGAGGCACTTGGTGAATGCGCCTAAACGAGTGAGCGAGCGAGAGAGTCCATGTTAGTTCCCCTGAGTCTACTCTATCGCCTGGACGACGGAGCGTCCCTACACGCACGGCACCTTGGGCGAAGCGGGGCACTGGGTACGCGCCACTGAACACAAAGTCGTCGTTGCTGACGAAGAGCGGCGTCTGCGTCCCGTCGACGCGTCCAGTTCCAGGCGGATCACCTGGCGGATGAAGGAGCAGAGCACGTGACGACGTCAGACCACCCATTCATCCATCCATCCTTCACTTACTCTTCACGCACCGCCAATCAGGACGTCGACGGCGACTTGGAGCTCTGGCGCCCAGTCGATCGGGTCGTGCATGATGACAATGGCTTCCACGGGCTCTTCATGGAACGGCGCCTTCCTGCTCCGTTCGAGCGAGCAGGTACCGTAAGTAGTAAGTAACCAGTCGGCGGCCCCATCGACGAGACTCCACACTGGTTCAGCGATCGCACTTGTGGTCGTAGGAGTGGAATGGGTACTGCGTCGGATAGTGGTGGGTCAAGTCCTTCACCGACACGACCTTTTTGAAGCCATACTGCCGCGCCTGAGCTCGCAGTCGTTGCGACAACAAGTCGGCTCGCTAGTTCAGTTAACCAACCGAATACAAGCCCAAGGACACGAACGCACCACAGTGTACACGTCGTAGGATCCCATGACGAGTACGCGCTTATCTATCGACAGCACGAGTGCAAACACATCCACCATATGAAACGATGCGGTTCTTCCCTCTCAGCTCAGCTCCGAACGGATCACGCCAAGCGTGACGAGCAGGGCCGCACCTCCGTACACACTCGCGATTTCACGCATGGGCGTGTGGGAGAGCACCATGTGCTCGGGGTCAATCGGGAGGTCGAGGACGCGGCTAATTGTCGCCGCTTTTGCAGCCTCCATGCAGCCTGTGGACGACACAGCAGAGCGTGAGGATGCCACAGTCTTTCATTCATCCCTACAATCCCAGGGTTTGGCTAAGCGCGTGTGGCAAAGAAGGATAACTCACCACCGCCGTTGGTGAGGAACAAGTGCGGCACGTTGTTCTCACGCAGACTCTGCAGCACTCGGCGTGCGCGCGGAAGCTCCTGGCCGCCACTGCGGGGTACTCCGTGGTACCACAAGTGAGTGACTTGGTTGCCACTGTGCGCTACTTGACTCACAGAAGACGGCGAAGCATGCGCACCGAATGAGGACGCCGTCAATGTCGAACGCGATGCCGAACGATGGAGCAGCGTGGATGCTGCGGCACCAGCGCGTCGCCGCTACCGCTATCAGCCCCCGCACATTCGAGCGCAGCATTGTCAACACCGTGTCAACGTCAGACTTCGCGCAACAACGATTTTACACCAGAAAAAATGTTTTTGTGAGAGGTGTGCAATAAAGAAGTGCACTTGTATACCTACATTTCTATACTACAATGATTATAATTCGCCGAGTACTGTACAGTTTTATACAGACTTTTCACCGAAAGGAACAACTCAACTTGTTCCCCTCAAATCATCACCCTCCTTGGGGGTTGCGGCTCGGCTCGCGCACCAAATCATCTCAACAATCACGCTTTCGCGGTTCGATCAGTCCAAGTAGTGGACAACCACGCTTTCGCGGTTCGATCAGTCCAAGTCGCGAAAAGCGAGCTCCACGAGCTCCAACATCGACAATTATTAATATTGGTATGATACCGGTAGTCCTTTGGACTACTTTGACTTGATTTCTTCTCTATCAGATATTTCTGTGTCCCATCGAAACAGAAAGTTGTATGGAAAAGTGCCCCATACAAAATCTGATACAAATCGGATTTTGTAAAAAAAACTTAGTATAATATACATGACATTTTGACAATACGAATTTATGGACACTGCACTGAATTTTTGCACTATCAATAATCCCCTGTGTCCCACTCAAATAGAAAAATGTATCAAAAATTGACCCATTGCACCGATATTACCGGTTTCTGTTATGCAAGTTATTTACGCACAAAATTTGTCGAGACAGCGATAAAATCGAGGGATTTTCAGACTCAAACGGAATCCCTCTGAAAATGTACCCATCGTAACCCTAGTCCTTCCAAATGACAAATTACCGTCCTAGCACTTTGGTATTGGTCAATCAACCCAAGCGAGCAACACAAACATGAAAACGGATGGCTTCTGTATCATTCTCGACGAGTGCCTTCACCATGTGAACAGATCTGTCATCTCTTCCGCCTCAGCAGCTCAGAACGAGGCCTTCACGGCCCACAACTGTCTGAACGCGCTCGATGCGTCCATTGGTCAAAACAACACTTCTGGCTCGGCTTTGCACCAATCAGTCGCACCTTTTTGTGGTGGAGTTTCGAAGACGCGTCGCACTTTAGCGAGTCGCGGTGCCTTGGGTTCATCGCTGTCTTTTTTGCTTTCGCAGGCCAGTTTTCCACCGACCACCACCACACTCAAAAGTCCCCGCTCAAGCGCAAGCGACTGAGCGATAGAGAGAGCAGACCGACGTCGCTTCATTCGCACTTCGCACGCTCACTCTCGCATCTCCCGGCAGCCAGCCACATACAGCAACCAACAGGGCCGGTTGGTCGATAAGCACACAGGTCGGTATCAACCATGAAAGGCGCGCGTGCTCTCCTCGTGGCCTCGTGGCTCCTGCTCGCAGCGGCCGCCACCTCGGCGTCTGCGACGAAAGCGGCGGTTGTCAACGGCCCCATGACGTTCGCGGAGCTTACGAGCGCGGCTTTCCCCGAGCTGCGTGCGCTCGCGGTCTCGAGCCACGACGAGCTCGAAGCACTCGCCGTCCGTCGGCTGAGCGTCATGGTGGCCGCCGCCGAGCCGGACGACGCTTCGCTGCGGCTCCAAGCCCAGGCGATCTTTAACTTGTACAGGAAAGTGGACCCAGCACTCGTGGCCTCGTGGGGCTCGTCCACCGCCGCTCAGCTTGAGACGTTCTACACCAAAGTGTTCCCAAAGATCGTCGCGAAAGCCAAGGCGCAGCGTGCGGCTGCGAAAGCGAACGCGACCGTCGTGTCGTCAGTGAAGAACCCGGACGGCTCGACGACTGTGACCAAGTCGGACGGATCGGTCACGACGACCCAGTCGGACGGCTCGAGCGTCACGACCGAGCCGAACGGCTTTACGACGACTGTGAAAGCGGACGGCACAACGGTCGTGACTGCCAAGGACGGCTCGACGACGACGACAAAGGCTGACGGCTCGTCAGTCAGCACCAAGGCGGACGGCTCGACGGTCGTGAAGAACCCGGACGGCTCGTCGGTCTCGACGACAGCGGACGGGACGGTGGTCTCTGTCAGTAAGGACGGGACGAGCACGACGACGAAAGCGGACGGGACGGTCATCTCGGTCGGCACGGACGGCACGAGCACGACCAAGACAGTGGACGGCACGAGCACGGTCGTCAAGCCGGATGGCACCACGACGGTCACCAAGCCGGACGGGACAGTGACTGTGACCACACCCGCGCCAGGCACGTCAGCGACGCCTGGGACAGCGTCTGGGGCGACACCTGGGACGCCTTCTGGTTCGACGCCTGGGACGACATCTGGGACGACAGCTCCTGGAACACCTGGGACGACAGCTCCTGGAACGCCTGGGA
>JAASGD010000312.1:0-26383 GCA_023334115.1 Globisporangium megalacanthum
CCATCGCGACCATGAGGTCGAGCTCGTCGTCGTGCGGGTTGGCACTGACCATGGCGGTCGTCGTGCGCTTCTTGAGAAAGTCGTCGAGCGACTCAGTGGGCGACGATATGCTGTCGGCTGGGAACGTGCGGCTGCGTGGGAGCTGCTCCCGCTCGTCGTCTTCGAGTTCGAGCGGCTGCTGTCGTCGACAGAGTCCGCCGTACACGATCGAGTTGGAGAAGCCGTCGAGGTTGAGAATCACTTGGGCCATGAGGCCGAACTCGAAGCTGTGGATACCGACAGAGTTCAGAACTGCCGACACACGACAGTAAGAAGAGAGGATAAGAGACAGAGAGGAAGGGGGAAAGAGAGAGAGACAGGAGGAAGGAGGGACGCACTCCAGTAGACCATCATGGGCACGCGGTGCACAATGAAGACGAGGATGTAGAGCACACACTTGCGCCGGATGAGCATGGACGACAGGTCCGCCTCCACAGTGTCGTGCCTGCGTGACAGCGACACACACAAGAGAGAGTGAGTAAGTTTGGTGTCGCCTCGCCCCGTCCACGTCATCCCTCCCTTCTCGTACCACGCGACGCGGCGCTTCAAGTTGACGTGGATGAGTGCGTTGAGGATGACAAAGTAGACGACCATGGCCGAGTAGAAGGCGTAGAAGTGCAAGAGGATGAACCGGTCTTCTTTGAGCCAGCAAAAGAACGTCGCGTCGCCGTAGCTGTCGGTAGCGACGTGGTAGATCGCGAACGAGAGGCTCGGTGCGAGCGACGTGACGAGGAAGAGCGCGAACCGCGACTGGCGCTTTGCGTCGCTCTCGCCGCCCACGATCCAGCGGTAGAGGTAGAACGCCATACAGCAGACCCAGAGGCACCCGCCGAGCCCGGCAGCGTGCAGAACGGCGCCTTGAAGCGCACACAAGCGCGGATCGCCGACTGCTGCGCGGCCTACGATGCGTGCGAGCACTGTCGCGAGGTCAAAAAGCGAGAGGACGAGCACGAGCCGCGCCATAAAGTCGAGTCGGTGCCGCTGCCAGCTCAAGTGCAGAATGACGTACGAGACGCCAATGAGCGAGAGCGCGCCAGACAAGTAGGCTGCGAGCTGCACCGCGTGAGCGTCGCCGTCGCTCAGCGGCAGCGCCGCCAATTGCATGCGCGTCGTCGGCGCGAGCGAATGACTCGAGTTGAGGTAGTGGTGGCTGTCGGTGGCGTCGGAGGAGTCGTCGTTGCTGCTTTTGGTAGCGACACCGCGCATATACGCGGGTCGCGAGCGGGTCGGATGTGAGTCCCTCAAGCGTGTAGCGAGTCCAGCACTTTGATAGAACAGCTCCCGACGCGCTTCTCCACACAAGGACGCTCAGAGCGTCAGCACCGAAGAACTGCAGCCGATTCCTTCTGCGTTTCCGCGAACGGAGCAAAGTGTGAAGTGAGCTCCAGTCAACATGACTTTGTCTTCAACGTCCGGAGTTGGAGTTCGGGACATCCGGGAGGAGGAGTGTGGGTGTATATTGGTAAATATTGCAGAGTTGCTTTTACCACACAATGCCGCGTCTCATTTGAAAAGTAAAGCTGATGGTTTAATATTCGAACAAGAACAGCCATAAAATGACTGTTTTTAACTGTTTAAAGAAAGAACGATCGCTGTATTGCGACGCAGCGTCCGTCAGTCGGCCACTCCCGCCAGCCCTTCACTCGCTCAGATCAGTCGAGCACAAAGTGGCCGCCTTTGCCGAGCGCAAAGCTGCTCAGCGTGTCCATGTCCGCGTCGTGTTCGCGGTTGATTTCGCGCACGAGGTCCTTGATCGAGAGCATGCCGACGAGGTCGCCATCGTCGTTCAACACCGGCAAGTGACGAATGTCCTGTCGACAGCCACGTACGAGCCAGCGTCACTCTACTATCTACCTCTCCAAACGCATACAGCTACAGCCATCACAGCGCCATGGACGACGTAACGACGTACGCTCGAGAGCATCTTGGTCATGAGCTGCGCGGGCGTCTCGTGCTCGAGTGCCACAATGAGCCGCGCGCGCTTCGTCATGATCTGCGCGACCTTCGTGTCCTTCGCAGTGAGCCCCTGGAGCTCGACTTTCTTGAGGTAATCGCGCTCCGTGACGACGCCTGCAAACTTGCCGTCCCGGCTGCTCACCGCGAGGCACCCGAGGTTGATCCCGGCCATGCGCGTGATGGCCTCAAACACGGACGCCTCCTCCGGCACCACGAAGTTGACGCCGCTGTAGCAGCTCTTCTCCATCATGTCGCGCGCCACGCCCTTGTTGTAGTGGTACGCGCGACTCGCGAGCGGCCGCGTACGTGCGAGGAGCGACGTCGCAGTCGCTGACGTTCCCAGCTTGAGCACCAGCATTTTTGGGGTCGTGATCGAGAAAAAAACTGGAAATGCTGAGCGAGAAAAAAAGATCGCCTTACAATTATCAAGTGAAACGAAAGGCGGCGTGGTTGTATCGGAGTGTGGTTACACTTGCGTATTGTATGGCATGCCATTTTGCATTTCGAACCGAGACGAAAAATGCAAGGGAGTGACGACGACGTCGACGTTGACGCGGCGCCATCGCCAATGCCTCCCAAGTCCCGCAAAGCAGCGACGCCTCCGTCACGGCGGCTGCGTAGCAGCAGTGGCAATGGGAGCGCTGCTGGGGGTGCAGCAGTGCGACGAGGCGCGCGCGACCGCACCGCCAGCGGCGGCAGCAGCGCCGGCATCGTGGTTGGCGGCTTGCGGCGCCGCCTGCGCTCGGGCTCTGCTCGCGTCGAGTCGAGCGACGACGCAGGCGACGAGCAAGAGGAGGGCGAGGCAGCGTGTGAGGACGACAGCGCCAGCCGCAGTACGCACCGCGTCAAACGTACGTGTGGTTGGTAGCCAGTGTTCATCGTCGTAGGATAGATGGATGGATGGGTGGGTGACCTGCTGACCATGACATCATGCGTGTGTATGAACTGTAGCAAAGAAAGCCGCGAGTCTGCGCAATGTCGCGACGCTCGTGCGCACGAACGTCCGCCAGTCGCTCCGTGTGAAGCTCGCAGACGAGGCCACCGCCACCGCTTCCACCGACGACGGCGAGTCGGACCACCTACGGCCGCTTGCGCGCACTAGTTCCGCGTCGTTTGCGGGCGTGGCGCACCAAGTCGTGACGTCGAAACGAGCGGCGAGAGGGTTCTTGTCCATGTGGGCGAAAGACGCGCACGCGAGCATTGCGCACGTGCACAAAGGCATCCACATGGAGAAGAAGAAGCTCGAGCTCAAAGCTGTCGCGGCCGAGTACAAGGAGCTCAAGCGCCGCCAATTTTACCAGGAATTAGTAGTGTACCTCGTTTTTCTCACGCTCTTTTTCTCAACCCTCGCGTGGCTCCCCGTCGAAGACAGCTACCTCCAGAACGACGTCGTCGGCGCCGTCACGTGCCGCGAAGAAGGCGTGTGTGAACTCAAGCACTTTCGCGACATCTACGGCTTTGCGGGGACTCTAACCGACCACGTGTGCGACCGCAAAGGCGTCACCGCTCAGTGGGTCCGCATCGGCGGCGTCCGCTTCCGCCAAGTGCGCGTCCAAGAGCAGCAGTGTGAGGTGCTCAATGGCGTCCGCACGCCGTGCTTTCCAGCGTTCACAGCGGCCGTCGAAGCGAAAGACCCGATCCACGGCCTCGACAACCGAACGTACACGTGGCGGGACAACCTCGGACCGCTCCAGCCGCAGTTGTACCAGTCCGTGCTCGACCCGTTCACGCCGCTCGAGAGCTTTGGCCGCGGTGGCTACGCTGTCGACTTGTGTCGCGTCCCTGTCGATGACTTGGAAGCTGACGACTGGATCGCGCTCTCGACCCGCGCGCTCGCGATCGAGTTTACGCTCGTGAACCCCGTCACGCGGGTCTTTACTGTCGGGCTCCACGTGTTCACGATCGACCCGTCGGGGCACTTGGAGCATTTCCCACATAGCTCGAACCTGCGCGTGATTGGGCTCGAAGAGAACGACAGCACTGGCGTTGTCGTGGTGCCCAGTACCGACACGGACGAGCACGGCATTGTGTCGTGGCTTCTCGACTGTGGTGCAGCGGCGCTGCAGTGGTTCGACCACCGGATCTTAATCTGGGCCGGGCTCATTGTCTTCCTCGTCACGTACAGCGTCGGTGAAGCGAGCGAGATGGGCAAGATGGGCGCGCGCGCGTACCTCAAGTCCGACATGTGGAACGTCTTTGAGCTCTCGCACTTGACGCTCCTGGTGTTCCTCATTGTGTACATGGCGCGGTTCTACATGGCGTCGACGCGGTTCGCGACTGATCTCCAGGCCCGCGAACGAGACGGAGACAGCGGCGTAGAGAACACGGACCACTCGAGCGTGCAGCTCTTGCTACGCAACTTCCAGCGGCTCTCGGACGTCGCAGCGCTCGCGTCGGCCGTGAGTCTGCTCAAAGTGTTCAAGTTCCTCCGCATGAACTCGACGCTGAACCTCCTCTGGCGTGTGCTCGGCATGGCCATGCGCGACCTCATGGGCTTCCTCGTCATCTTCAACCTCATCTTCCTCGGCTACTCGGCCATGGGCAGCTTTGCGTTCGGGTTTGCGCTCGAAGAGTTCTCGACAATCGCCAAGTCGTACGGCACGTGCTTCCAGATGCTGGCTGGCGAAGTCGACTACGGACGACTGAGCCAAGCGAACCCGCGACTCGCGCCAGTCTTCCTCGGGACGTTTGTCGTGCTCGTGTTCCAGATCCTCGTCAACATGTTTGTCGCGATCCTGTCCGAGTACTACGAGTCGGCGAAGAACGACGACGGCAGCGACGACGTCGAGTACGACGTGCTCACGCGCATGCGCAACTACTTGAGTGCGTGTGCACCGACGGTCGTGGCCAGCAAGAACGAGGTCATCCGGCTCATTCCTGGCCAGCCCGTGCGGCTCATCTCGACGAACCTCGTCGACCAGGAAGAGACGCGTCAGCGTGCACGCAAGCTCTTCCGGGGCGTTGTCTGGCGCGTCGTCGCACTGCTCCGGTTCGGTATGAAGTTTGACCGACGCATCAACTTTGGGCCCGCGAAGGCGTCGCCGCACCAGAATGGGGCGGGGAAAGACGACAAGGACCGGATCGTCACGCACATTCGACTGTCCGAGAACTTTGACCACAAGACGATCAAAGACATGATCCCGACCGGCATCTCGATCCGGCTCAAGGGCGACTCGCTGCTGGGCGACGGCATTGCGCTCCAAGTCGTGCGCCACAACAAGCTCTCGGTCGAGTGCGTCGTGCTCGACAGCGAAGACGCGGCTGGCGCCCATCGACGCAACCCGCGCACGCCGCTCAGTCTCCGCTCGCTCTCAGCCGGCAGCTCGTTCGACGACAGCGACGCCGACGGGACGATGTCCGACTTTGCCGGTACGGGGACGCTGCCTCGCGAGCGCGTGCTGGAGCTACTTGGCGGTGAGAAACTCCGCATTCCGTGGCAGATCTTTGCGTTCCACGTGCTCCGGAGCACCTTTAAGGAGCTCCGCATGGGGCTCTTGCGTGCGACGAAGCTCTGGAACTACTCGAAAGTCCAGCTCGTGGACGACTACCACCTCGCACTCTTGTTTGACAGTGTGCGCGCCGACGGACGCACGAGCTTGCGGTACGACGAAGTCTACCGCATGCTCGACCTCTTTCTGCGCCAAGACCGGCGCAAGCGGCTCTGCACGCAGGCGGAAGTGCGGCAAGAGGCGCTCGACGTCATGTACCGCTTCCGCAAGAGCCTCATTGACATGCCGTCGCGAGAGAAAGAAGGGCACAATTACCGGCCAAAGCCGGTCGACACGTCCACGATCGACCTCGGACCGCTCGAGTATCTGAGTGACATGCTCGCACGCAACTGCCACGACATGTGGGCGTTAGAGCGCCTGAAACAGGGCTGGGTCTACGGCGCGCAGCGCAACGACGCGACGAAGAAGCACCCGAACTTGATCCCGTATAAGCTGCTCTCGGACGACGAGAAGGCGTTCGACTACCGCTCGTCGCTCGAGACGCTCAAGACGATTGTGTTTATGAACTACTCGATCGCGCGGGTGGCTCACTCGCACTCGGGCAGCTTCCAGGACGCACCACTGTCACGCTCCCAGTCCATGGCGTCCGACATGACAGAGACCAGCAGCACCAGCAGCAGTCGTGCACTCGCAGAGGGCAGTATATTGGGCGACGAGAGCGTCCTGCCGGTGCCAACCGAGAGCAAAGGGAAGAAGCCAGTGCCAGCGCTGAAACGAGAAGCGATGCTCTTCCGACGCAGTAGTCTCATGGAAGACTCGCCGTACTTTACGACGTATGGTGACGACAACGCGGACGTGTACCGGCCGTTGCCGATCGACACGTCGAGTGTGGAGCTGCCACCGCGACTTATCCGGCTCGTTGACTTGCTCGCTGAGAACGCGCACGAAGTGTGGGCGAAAGGCCGGATGGATGAAGGCTGGACGTACGGGCCGCAGCGAGACGACGGGACGAAGAAGCACCCGTGTCTTGTGCCCTACATCTTCCTCACGGACGACGAGAAGGAGTACGACTTGAACATTGCCAAGGAGACGCTCAAGACGCTCCTCGCGATGAAGTTTACGCTCGTGGACCGGTCCAGCAAGTTCTAAGGAGCCACCACCGGTTTGTGTCATGCTGTGGCTAATGGGAAGCAAGTGGTGTATGGAGATGCATTCATTGGATTGGAGCGAAGTGGGTGGGAAGTTGGAGCTGTCTGGAGCCTGTGGGTTCGTTGGCTTGAATCGCTCACAGGAGCGTGGTCGAGAGCGTGTCGGCGGCCTGCTCGATCGTCTGGCACAGCCGCGTGAGCTCGCGCTTGACGGTGAGAGGGTTCCCCCGCTTGAGCTCCTGGGTCACGCCTGGGTAGTACCCGACGCGGTAGTCGTCCCACTCGGAGATGCCGTAGAGCGCGTGCTTGAGCCACGGCATGTGCGGCAGGCCGGCCGGGAGCAAGAACGCCTTCTCCGTCATGAGCAGCCGGGTGTTCATCTCGCGTACGCGCTTGAGGTCGACAATGAGCTCCCCGTTGAGCAGGCTCAGCATCTGGTCCGACATGTCGCGCATCTCTTTGGTCACCGCGACAGCCGCGGCCTCGAACGCTGCGATCGACGCACTCAAACGCGACAATGAGAGTACCGACGTGAGCCCGACCTTGGCGACTGCGTCGACGACGTGCGCTTCGCCGTGTCGCAGGTCGCGTGCGACCTCGGTGAAGTCGTACTGGAGGAAGATCGCGTCGCTGAACGAGAGCATGACGCTCCCGTAGAGTTGTGCGGCCGCGCGGTGAAAGCTGAACGTCGGGTCGGCGAATTTCTTGACCCACTCGACCGTGTCGTTCCCGCTCTGCGCCACCCCAAAGTAGTTGCCGTCGAAGTGCAGGTCCATCGACGGAATGCCGAGCCGCGCTTGGAACGGCGAGAGGCGGTTGCTCGAGCCCGGCAGCGCCACTTTCGGGAGCTTTGCTAGCGGTGTCGTTGTCCGCGTGTCGGCGAGCCACGCTGTAAAGACCGAGCCTCCCTAGAGAGCAAACGACACAGGAACAACTGTCAGCTATCTCTCCCCATCAGTAGGACACCCACCGACGCAGCGTACACTGTCGGGGAGATCTTCCGGGTTGAACGTCGTGTTGAGCGGGAGCAAGTGGATGTCGGCCTCGTCCCCATCATCGTTGTCCGCTTCGTTGCTGACCTGGAGCGCAACAGTTGCTGCTGCTGCCACCTCGACTGCGTCGATCGCACTCTTCTCGCTGATCGTGGCCCCGTCACTGAGCTGTCGTGAGTGCTTAGAAGCGGCTGTCGGGAAGAAAAACTTGTCGACACTCACTTCCGCCTTGGGCTGATGCACTTCGGCCGACATGAGGTAAATGTTCTTTCGAAGCGACGCGGCAGCTTCGCACGCGAGCGGTCCAGCGCCACGTACGACGTCGCGCAGGTTCAAGTAGATGATGCCGCGGCCGCCGAGGTGGCTAAAGTGCCGGTCGATCCACTCGGAGCTCCCGACAGAGCCGAACTGCTCGCCGCCAAAGGACGCAAAGAGCAGCGTCCGGTGCGGGACCCAGCCGTTCGTGAGCAAGTCGCCGACTGCACGCAGCATCTCGAGGAAGACAGCGTTGCCCGAACCCGGCGAGACAGCGCCAGCGTTCAGCGAGTCCCGTTGCGAGCCGACAATCACGTACCGGTCGCCCTCGCGTGAGCCTTTGATCGTGATGAGCAGGTTCCAGACCTTCTTGAGCGAGTACTTGTTCCGGTTCTCGATCGAGACGACAGCGTCACTCACACCGACAGTGTACGGAATGCCGAGTCCACCAGGAGTCGACCATGACGCTGCATCGAAGATCTCGGACGCGTTCCTCCCAGACGTGATTGACTGGAGCAGCGACTTTGCGAGGGTCGCGCTCACAGGCATGCTCACGATCGTCGGGAGGATGTTGTACGTGTTGTTCTCGGAGAAGACTTCGTCGACCGAGATGCGGTCAATCTCGGTCGCCGAGAAGCCGTCGGGCGTCGACGGATCGCCGTTGCCCATGTACACGCTCCCGAACGACGCCTGGTCCGACACGCGCCACGGACCGTCCGAGAACGGCTCGCCCTTGCTCGCGCCGTCGTTGCTCGGATCGCTGGGAGGCGCAAGAGCGACGTCAGCAGTGTGAACACAGTGTATCGAGCCAACGGATCAGTAGTCGCAGAATGATGACGCACTTGTATGTGAGAACACCAGCGGCACCGAACTTCCCAGCGAGCACGACCTTGGCCGGGAGACTGATGACTCCCATGCGCACGAGCACAATGGCGCCCGAGACGCTCACGTTCGCGTTCGCAAGCGCGTCGTAGTCTTTGGACGTGCCGTAGTTGGCAAACACGAGCTTCCCTCTCGCACTCCCGTTCTTCGAGTAGAAGTGGAATGGAGGGAGCTAACGAGTGTGTGACGTGGACGCAAGTGAAACGAGTGAGGCTCGTGAGCGACGCACGTGGTCGGAACGACTGTATGGCAGCTAAACGCACCGGCATCCGCGCGTTCTTCTTGGTTTTGAAGCTGGCCATGAGGTCAAACACCGTCGAAGTCGCGTTGCTTTCGTGTCCCAGCTCGATCCGAAGCACCTCTGGCTCGTTCATGAGGATCACGAACTCGTCAAGCTTGATCTGACTGTCTTCAATCCCAAAGTCGATGGCTTTCGACCGGATGTACTTGGCCATCTCGTAGTCGCCCGTGCTCCCAGTGTGTCGGTTGCCCTGGTCAACACCAAGTCAAGCAAGTGTTAATTTGGACCACGGACGTACCGAACGGCAGCATTGGGATGCAAAGACGCACCGACGTGTACTGTTCCAGGTTCTCTTTGGCTCCTTTCGCAGTTGTCGCCGACATGAAACGCTGCTGCGTTGGTGGCAGCGCACTGGAAGGAGACGAAGCGAATCGGCCGTTCGTCAGTCAGTCTGTACCGTGTCCAGCCCAGCATCGGTTGTTCGTATCGTACCTGAAGGATTCGTGTGCAGAGAGATACTTCATGAAGAGTACGCAGAGCACGACGGACATGAAGAGTCCAAGCACGGTGGCCATGCCCACGCGTTTACGCCGCGTCACCTCTTCATCCGTCAGGTCTTCATCGATTAACCCCACGCGTGGGCTGTCAATGTAGAGGTTCCGTGCACCCAACAGATGGGTCTCCAACTCGTCCTTCTCTGCGTCGTCGTCCGGCTCGTCGGATGGCCCAAGGTCAAGCTTGAGGTTGCGCTTCTGCTGCAGCGAATCGCTCTGGATGAAGCTCACCTTGTCTTCGCTCCGACTGCCGCCCATGATTCCGGTTCTGAAAACTCGCACACGCGCCTTGCTGTGCGTTTGGAGCTATGGTGAGAAGAAGTGCACCGAGCGAGCAGGGTGGGCGAGTGCGAAGTGCATCGAGCGTGAGGTCTCCAAGCTTTTTCGAGCCGTGGGACGTTGGTTACATGCTATTTCGAGCCATGCAACCGTCCGTTTCAAGCCGAGCGATCCGGCTCGGGACGTATGTATACCCGACAGACCAAGCAGCTCCAGTATCCGGACATCACCACGCGGCTTTCTTCTTGTTCGTTTTACACTGCTCGGACTTTGCCGTACGGCGTCTCCTGTCTACTGTGCGCGCGTGGGTCGGTCCTCCTCTCCACTCGACAACACTCACCTCGCTTCCTGCTCTTCGGCACTATCGTACACCTCTGGTGCGCCGAGTTCCTCGCGCTGCGTCACGCGGCCCCCAACCCTGCTCTTGTTGCTGCCACTCTGGCTTGGGTTTTTGTTTCTCTTGACTGGTTGGACACTCGGTCTCTTGGTCATCAGCGGCTCGCTCGCTGCGTCACATGCACTTGTTGTTTCTCGCGTGTTTCTTCTCTCAAAACCGGATAATACTCGACACCCACACACTTCCGACTCCCCCAGTCGCCAACGCCGAGCCGGAGCTCAGCTGAAGCAGCTAATGCTGCGCACCTTCTTCTTCGGCAGCGCAGCAAACATCACCGTGGCTGCCTGTGCGACTTCTGCGACTAGCGCGTCGTAGAACGCACGGTCCCCCGTCTCCTTCTCTTCAATCGTTGCCGTCTTTGAGCTTTCCTCAACTGCAGTCGCTGCGTTCGCGACGAGGTTCTCAAAGATCGACGGACTCGACAAGTCGCCGTCACGCTGGAGGCAGCTGCCAATCTCAAAGAGCGAAAAGCCCGCGTCCGCACCGATCTTTAGCAGCGTCGTACTTAGCCGCATCGTCGTCACACTCTCTTCGTCAATCCCGAGTATACGCAGCGTCTCCGCGTCACGGGCCACGCTCAGCGACGCAATGTGGTCTAGCTCCGCGCCTGTGAATGGGAACTGGGCTTGTGGCCACTGGAGCCAGTCAAACATTGCAGCGTCCAAGTGCTTGTACGACGGCAGGCAAAAGCCGTGGTCGATCGGAGTCATCGCGTAAGTCTGCTCCTCCACTCGTGGCGTTAGGAGAATGTTCCCAGCGTGTCGGTCCGTGTTAAAGAGACGGACGTCGAAGATGCCGACCTTGTGCACCTCTGGGATCGCAAACTTGAGCGTCCCCATGTCCTCCGCCGAGCTTTCCGACGCGACAAAACGCTGCATCGAGCCCTCGGTAGCTTCACCACCCCGCAGCTGCGGTAGTGTCATCAACGTCGTCACTGGCACGCCACTGAAACCGCCGTACGCTTCGTCCAGCACGTACGCTGCACGCTCCCGCAGTGCCCCGTTGCCGATCCGAAAGCCCTTGTTCACAGGGTGCTCTGTCTCGCCCACGACTGCGTTCTCCTTCACGTACCCACGCGGGTTCTTGGGCGCCATGTACTCTTCATCGCGTGGCTTAAAGACACCGAGTGGGGACGCGGTCGACGCCTTCTCTTTCGTTTGTAGAAAGTAGACGCCGCCACAGCCGTCGCTTGTGAGGCGGAACACGCCACTGCGGTCGTCGCTAGTGAGCGCGTCAAGCACCTGTGCTTCCCAGTCGAGTGTTGCGTCACTGTCCCTCCACACGAGTGGTTGTGGGGGCATCTCCAGCACAGTCGAAGGCCCTTGTGCCTCCTGTGATGCTACAGCCGTCGCTGCTGACCGCGAAAAGAACGCGCGGAGCCGTGACGAGCCGCTGGTGCTATCCCGCTGCTTCACATCGTCATCGTTTCCACATGGCTTGTTCCGCAGCACTTCCGGCGCGCCAGCTCCGCTCGAGCCTCGGCGAGCAAAGAACCGCGTCGCCAGCGTCTGCTGGAAGAGTCCGGCGGACGCGACAACGTGTGCTCTCCGCGTCCCCGCCTGCGCATGTTGCGGGTGGTGGCAACCGCGCTCGCTCTTGGTGCGTTTCGCTTTGCGGGCGTTCACAATGACGTCGCCGTCGTGACACAGCTGCTGCTGCTGGTGTTGCCACCAGTCCGCGAGCCCCATGGCGACGAGCGGCAAGCGAAGCTCTGGAGCGCTTCACACACACGCGCAGACGTCACACGTGCGCGCGTGAGTAGAGAGAGTGAGAGCGCGCTAGCCGCTGGACGGGAGGTGGATGCTCGTAAAGACGAGAGCGAGAGAGAGAAGAGAAAGGAGTGTGCGCTTGCAAGTGGTGATGCTCCTTCTTGTGAGCTTTGAGGGATGCGGCGCAGGTTGGAAAGTGAGAGCCAGCATGCAAGTCAAACGCAGCAGCAATTTTTAAAAAAGGCTGAGTTTCTTCACGCTTGGGCGAAAAGGCGGGGGTGGACCGTGCATGCGAAGGCTAGAACATGCTGGTGTGCTCTCGATAAATGTATGCACGAGTCGAATTCAGAAGGAGAGAGAGCGAACATGTGTGGAAGAGACAGAGAACACGCGGCACAAACGGGCCACCATCCCAACCACTCCCTCCTTACTAAATGTTCTTGGATTGAATAATGCATCGATAAGTAAAGTAGCCTTGAACAATTATGCTTTTTGTTACGCAGGTTTTCAGTCCAACCTCTTTTGCCAGTAGTGGTACAATCAAACTGCCCAGTTCGGGACATCCAGATCTTGAAAAGGTGTTGACGCACTGAGCTCCTGGCATCCAGTCTCTTGAAAGCCGTGTTGAGAGACCTCCAGTTGCTGTCGCACAGTCGTGTGCGACAGCACACAGTTGGAGTTGCCACGTTACGCTGCTGAGACGATATCACGCTGCAGTGACTACATCCCGTGTACAACAGCGTGGGATTGAGCCGCCCAAGCGTGCTCTCTTCTTCGAACGACACGAGCTGCGACTTCTGTTTGCGCGTTGCTGCGCCGTGTTCATGACGCCAGGACTCCCCGTCGCGGCGACGCGTATCTTGTACACAGCTCAAAATGATTCATTCGTCCGCTCGCTGAATCACGTCACTCATGAGCTGCTGCCACGTCAGCCCTTGACACTCCAGCCTCCACGCTCTTGAGCGAGCCAGTCATTCGCATTTCAATGTGTGCAAAAGGTGGAGTTGCTACTCTGGTACTTCCCCTTCAGGTCGTGGGGTGGAAGGCGTGCCGATGATGCGAAGCGACCTGGGAAAGTTGCTCTCATGAAAGACCCCGGATATCGGACAGCGTCGCGAGAACGAGTCTTCCGTCTCACTTCATCAACCTGAATGGCGGAGATCCGTTAAGTAGACATCCATCAATCTCTTTCAACCGACAGTACCACCAGTACTTCAACCAAACAAACACGCTTCGTCTCATTCACGCGCGTCACTCGTCCTGCAATTTAGCGGCTCTCACCTCCGCTGGAGCCCCTGAATCTCACTCAATATGTAAAGTTGCGCTGCAGCTCCGCGTCCGAGACAAAGTGGCTCCCGCCAGCACAGCGCCAGCCGCCACCCACTTGCAGCCACGCAAACCCCACCGGACACTTCCCAATCCGCCGAAGCTTTGCCTGCGCCGCAACAAACGCGTCCAACTTGCGCTTCGCGGCGTCCTTCGCCGCCTGTTCCGCCGCTTCTTGGAGCTGGCGCATCATCTCATCGTTCGCACGCTTGGCGCGCTCGAGCTCCGCCCACGTGTCCTCGGCAACCCCAGGGTCCCGCTGGACGTGGTCCCAACGGCTCACAGGCGTCTCTTGGCCAACGTCCGCACTCTCGTCTTCTTCCTTCTCGCTGTCGTCGTCGCTGTTGGAGGCATCCGGTTGCTTCGCGTCTTGCGCTTCAGTCGAGGATACTGGGCTCGAACGTCGCACATCATCGTCGACTGCAACAGGTCCACTGGACGGCAAACTCTGCTGCATCAGCTCCCCAGTCGCCGGCGTCCGACCTGCAAGGATGATTCGACCAGCCGCGTCGGCGTCCTCCACCGAGATCGTCTTGATCAGCTCGGGACGCGTCTTCACTCGCTGGGCGCGACACGCGAGCATCTCTGCCCACATCTGCATCACATCACGGCCGTTCCCAAACATCGGAAGCTGACGCAACGCATCAAACGTGCACCGCACAGACGCGAGCGCGTCATCCGACAGCTCGTACCGTTCACGCTTGCACGTCGCGAGCGTAAACGCAACGCAGTCGTCCGTCTCCCAGTCGGCAAAGTCCACAAAGCGGTTGAAGCGGCTCTTGAGACCAGCGTTGCGGTCCAGCATCTTGTCCAGATCACGCGGGTACCCCGCAATGACAATCACCATGCCGCTGTACATGGGGTTCGTCATCGCAGCCACGAGCGACGTCATCGCTTCCTCGCCAAAGTGGCCTTTGCCGAGTTCGTACGCTTCGTCGATAAAGAGCACACCACCACGCGCCTTCCCGAGCTGCTCTTCGACGCGCTTCTTCGTGTGGCCAACGTACTCGCCCGTGAGGTTCAGTCCCGACGTCTCCTCGAGCTTGTCCGTCGCGAGAATGCCCATCCGGTGAAAGATCTTGGCAATCGCACGCGCGACAGTCGTCTTGCCAGTCCCAGGCGAGCCGCGAAACACAAAGTGGCCAATCGAAGGAATCTCACTCCCTTCGTCCTGAGCGACTTGGATCGACGTCTGAATCTTCTCGAGCATCGCTTTCGTGCCTTCCATTCGATGGAGAGTGTCTAAGAGCGCCAGTGGGTTGTCGCTCCCAGTGCTATTACTGCTGCGCTGAGCCCCGTCCGCTTCAAGACGCGCGCGCTTCATAACCTCGCTCTCAACGTCGTCTGCAATGAGCGAGATCGTGTCGCCATCCAGCGGCCGCGTGCTCGCATTCGCAATCGCAGTGCGCAAAATCTGCTCCACCGCGCCCGCATTGCCAAAGTTCGCTTGGCTCTTCTGGAGCGCGAGCTGGCGGATCGCGAGCTCTGCGACTGCAAACGGACAGTGCACCTTCTTCTTCGCACACGCAGCCAAAAAGATGTCGAGCAGCTCTTGCTCCGAGTAGTCGTCAAAGTAGAATGGGTTTTCCACCGAGAAGCGTCGAGCGAGGCCTTGGTTCTGCGTGCGCAGCATCTCACGCATCGGCGTCTCGTATCCAATCAGAATCACTGCAATGTCGTCGCGCTCCGTGCCTTGCACCTTCTCGACAAACACGTCCAACACTTGCTTGCCGTACCACTGGTCGTCCAGGTTGTACGCCTCGTCAATCACGAGCACTTTGCCTTTTGCGAGCTTGAGAATGTCGCTCGTCTTCGTCTGCGACTGCCCCAAGTACTGGCCGACAAAGTCGCTCGCAGTCTTCACGACAACCTCGCCGACTGACAGGAAGTTCAAGCACTTGAGCACGCGGCCATAGATCCCCGCAAACGTCGTCTTGCCAGTGCCCGGGCTCCCAAGGAACAGCCGGTTCATGCTCACAGGAATCGTGTCGACGCCATTCAGCTCGCGCTCGTAGTTCTTGTCGCAGGTCTCAACGAGTTCACGGACCTTCTCCTTAATCCGCTTCCAGCCAATCTTGTCGTCCAGCTCTGCGAGCACGGCTTGGAGCTTCGGGTTCGTTGTCGGCCGCTCGCCCAGCACGTCGACAGTCCGAATCTCCGTGATCCCATTGAAATCCTTGCGTGCCATCGCTGCCTGCGTCGCCTGCTCGACAAGCCGGCGAACTGCGCGCGCATTGCCAAAGCCCTTGACCCCAGCACTCCGCGCGAGACGGCGACACGCAATCACGCCGCACTTGTCGTCTGCCACCCATTCGCGGTCCGTGAGGAGTCCGTCCCAGACTACCCGCAAATCCGCCTCGTCAAAGTCGTCAAAGAAGATCTCCTCAAAGCGGCTCTTGATCCCGTCATTGTACTTGTACAGCTTCTGCTGAATGTCTTCTTCGTAGCCAGCGAGGATGATCGACAGCTCGTCGCGCTTGTCTTCTGCGGCGGTGAGCAGCTCGGCGACAATCGGCTTCCCTTTCGCGTCGCCCATCGGGTCCAGTTCGTATGCCTCGTCGATAAAGATCACACCGCCCATTGCCTGCTTGATCTTGTCGCGGAACTTGGGTGCGCCATCGTCCTTGAGTTCTTGAGCACCACACAGCTCAATCTTGTCGTTCGTGCGCATCTTCGAATCGTGCAGGATACGGGCAAACAGCCGCGCGACCGTCGTCTTCCCCGTTCCTGGGTTCCCCATAAAGCAGTAGTTCAGTGCGAGCGCATTCTTCTTGCGCTTCGACGGCGTCATCTTCTGCAGCGCCACCGCGCTCTTAAACAGCTTCAGCGCCGAGTCCTTCACGCGACGCAGTCCAACGAGCTTCAAGAGCTCCTCCATCGCGTCCGACTTGCACCCTTCCTGCTGCTTCAGCAAATGCCACCGCTCGTCGATACTCAAGTCGTCGGGTGACTTTCCCGCTGCTGTTCCTGCGAAGTCGACCGACGCGCGAGGCTCCAACAACGCACGCTCCTCTGCAAACAACCAGTGTTCGACAGCCTGAGGACACACATCGCGGTAGACCTTGAGGAACTCGAGCGGCTGCGCGCGAGCGACAGTGTCCCGACCAGCGAGTCTCGCAAACGCCAGCAGCACGAGCGGATGGCACGCCCCTCGCACTGTCTTGACTGCCGCCACGTACGCCTTCAGACTCTCGGTCGCTTCAGTCGTCTCGCGCTTGTTGAGCGCCAAGTACTCGAGTGCGCACAGGAGATCCGATTCGAGGAACGGCTGCTGCTTCGTGAGGTTGGTCAGCATACTCAGCCCTGCAAACGGACGAGCACCCTTGTTCGACTGAACGCCCGACGACGATGCTCCAGCAGCAAGAACGAATGACAGCTTCGCACGCAGCTCCACTTCGACTGCAGCTGGGAGCGTTGTCTGTCCACTAACGCAGAACGCTCTCCCGTCCCACAACTGGGACAACTCGAGTTCACTCGCCCACGGGAACGCCGTGACCAGCAGGGGTTGCAGCTTGTCCAAGTACTCTGCGGTCGCGCCGCTTGCGCTCCCGCCTGACTGTACTGACCCAGTTTCGCCAGCTTGAGCTGCGAGAGTATGCGGTCGTGTAAACGCAACGAGTCGGGACTGCGTGCGCCAGCTCGTCTCGGTCGGAAGGTGGTCAACGAGCAACGATCGCATCGATTCCCCAGCCGCTAGTGCCAGCTTGTACGTCGGGAACGCAGCGTACGGCTCCCAGAGCGTGAGCGGCTCGCTCGTCTGCTGAGAACCGAGCGAATCGAAGCCAAACTCCTCGCGCTGATGGTTAATCCAACGAGCTTGCAGTCCGGCCAACTTTTTGCCGTGTTTCGGGTACCCCTGGCTGTTTGAGCAGACACCCAGGCTGTACGCCACGCCGAACACGAGTACTGAACCGCTGCCCTTGCGCTTGGCGATCAGCGCTTCGACGTTCGCTCGGGTGGCTTCGTGCACTCGAATGCCCTGGCTGCTCGCGTCGCCAAAGTCGCGCATCTCAAAGCTGCTGAAGTCTGGCGACGGCGCTTTCGCACCGACGCGATTCGAGTACACAGCAACGACCGGGATCAGCGTCGGCTGGAACACTGGTCGACTCCACGGGTCCTTGACCTTCTCAATCGAACGCTTGAACCGCTCGAGCACTGTGAGCTTGCGCTTCAGGAACTCAGTCTTGTTCGCTCGAACAGACTCGCAGCCGGCTCCGCTGAGCTGGCGGACGGCGGTGGTCGCTTCTTGAGGCGGCCAGGGGACATCAACCTTCGACGCCACCAGTGCACTCACCTTGACAATCTCCGCCTCTAGAGCCACGAACGAACACATTGGACACTGCTGCGGAATGCCTCGGCTGCACAGATCGAGCTGCGCCGAGTGGCCGTTCGCACACATCCACGGCGTCTTCACACTGCACTGCACGATCGGAGTCTGCGTCGAGCAGACGCCTTTCACAGTGCTGTGGCACTGCCCAAAGTTCCAGCACGCACGCTGCACCGGCTCGAGACACCGCATCTTCGTGATGTCGCGTGAGCACACTGTCTTCACTTCGTGGCCGCACGCACTGTGTCGCTTCGTCACTGCTTCCATGCACACAGGCACTCGTGCACTACCAGTGGGGTTCAGCGATTTTATTGCAAGTCCGCACTTGATGCGCACGTCGTGGCCACAGCTCTTCGAGCGTCGAAGCAGCAGCGAGTGCTCGCAGTCCTTCACAATCGATACCAAGTTCGACGGCAGCGCCAACGGAGGCGCCATCGAGTCCTCGAGCACGCCATTCTCGTAGAGCAGCTTCACCGCGTTCTTCAGCGATTCCGGGCTGCGAGCCGAGAATGACCACGGTTTCCACTCCTGTAACACACTCGCATCTTCGCACGCGATCCGCACTGGGTGGCCGCAGCACGGGTTCGTCACTTGAACCTGCTCTTTGCATGTCGTGACCGAGTGGCGCGCTACGTTGCACGGGACTTGCTGGCTGTGGCCGCACTTGCGAACGAACGTGACCGTCTCGCTGCACCGAATCCCAAGCCCAAGCCCAAGATCACGAAAGACAGCGCTGCGGTTCGACTCCTCCACGCGCACAACTGGTGATACAGCAACGTCGTCGTCGTCGTCGTCGTCGTCGTCGTCGTCGTCGTCGTCATCATCGACTGCACGTACAATGATCGCCTGGAACCGCTTGACGTCGGAACACGTCGTCTGGTGCGTGTGGCCGCACTCGGGGTTCTTAAACTGCACTCGCTTCGTACACGGCGGCGGCGAACGCGCAAAGTCAAACGCTTGCTCGCACTTGACTTTGTCTTCGTGTCCACAGTGGCGCCGGAACGTCACCGTCTCTGTGCACGAGTAGTCTTTCAGGCCATAGTGGCCGCCTTCGCTGACGACGCCGAACGTCGCGAGTGCGACACCAGTCCACTGATCAAACGATTTTGCGATCGGACACGCGACGCTGACGCTGTGGCCGCAACGCGGCAGCTTCGTCACGACGCTCTGCTTGCACACAAAATTCGACGGGTCCGCGAGAATCAGCGTGCGTCGATGGCACTGCATCAACACGCTGTGACCGCACGGCGGATAGTACTCTTCTGTCTTCTCGCACGGCGGTGCGGCACCAGCCATGAACCGGTGGTAGTCGACGCAGCTGCAGCTCTTCAGGTGCTTGCACTTGGGGTGCACGTACGGTGCAATCGCCTTCTCCGTGCACCTTGGCCAGTTCATCACTCCCTTCACAATGTCCGCAGCATCAGCGCACTTGAGCGACTGCTCATGCGTGCATGGAAGCTGAGTGTCGACACTCACGTCGCACCGATAGTTCGCCAGCGCTGCCGAGATTGGGTTCGTCTGGGTCTCCTTCGTAAAGTACGAACACGCCATTGTCCGCGGGTGTCGCGTGCATGGCGACTCGATCACCACCTTGCACTTTGCATTGTGCGTCGTGATCTTCGGGTAGTGGCACGCCAAGCCGCACGGGTGCGAGCACGGAAGCGACTCCGTGCACATGACCGTGCAGAACGACAGGTGCAAGTCCGACGCACGCGACGCCATCGCTGACGACTGACGGTGTTGCGGACAACACAGCGGAAGCTTCAGCCCAATCCGTGGCTCACTGTATACGCGACAGCTGCGGTCTACTCGCTGCGCGTTGTCCGACGGCACACTCTGTCGCAGCAAATCGAACGTCGCTTTCCAGTGCGGTGTCTCGCTAAAGTACTTGGTGTTCCCAAGAACGTACATGCCGATCCGTGCGCGACTGAGCAGCACAATCATGCGGTTCTGGAGCCGCACAAACGGCGTCGTCGACTTGCCGTCAATCACGAGCGAAATGATCACAATGTCCGCTTCGTCGCCTTGGAACCGATCGACTGTCGAGAGCGTGCACGACGGTACTGGTCGCTGCTGGCCGCCCTGCGCTTGCTTCATAAACTTCACCATCTTGTACTTGCGCATGAGCAGATCGCGCATCAGCATTAGCTGTCCCTTGTACGGTGTGAGGATTGCAATCGAACTCGGCGGGACGCCGCACGTCTCGAGGTACTTGGCAAGCGCGCACGCCATCTCAGCTTCGTTCGCATTGACCCGCGAGAGGCCGACCTTTGCCCGGGATTCTGCGCCAAAGTGCTCCCAAAAGTACACGTGTGGCAACACACCCGGCACTTCCCGTCCATGGCCTTCGCAGTGCTGCAGCAAGTCCAGCGCTACCTTCCCCGACACTTTCGAGCCTGTGCCAGATGGAGCAGGCTGGATCGTCTTCGTCAGACACACGTCGTGGTCTTCAATGTCCGTAATGTCGACGTAGAACGAGCGCGTAAAGTCCGCAATGTCCTTGCGCATGCGACGCTGAATCGAGAGCACCGATGACGGCACTGGGTTGGACGGCGGCGAGCAGATCAAGCGCTCAAACATCGACACGTTGATGCGGTTCACGCGCTCGAAGTCAAACTTCGACATCACCGACGGCTGTAGCTGCAAGTGGTCGCCAATCATCTCGAGCTTGCACGTGCTTGAGCAGAGACACGAAAACAGCAGCGGCTCCAGCACCTCCGACGCTTCTTCCACCAAGATCGCAAACGGATTTGTCGATCGGATCGCTTCGAGACGCGCAACGCAGCCCGTGATCGTGCCGCCAATGACCGCTTTCCCTTCAAACGCGCGCGCTTTGAGCTTGAGCTCTTCGTAGTAAAGTGCGCGTTTCGATGACCCAATCGATTGCTTCAGTAGCGCCGACAAATGGTGAACGATCGGACTCCACTGGTTCAGTAGCGCAGCGATGCTCGCCCACCGCAGTGCGAGCGGCATTTCCCAGCTCCACTCGGTTGTCGACGCGTTGCCGTTCTCAGCACTCGCAAGCACATCGAACGCAGCACGGTCGACGTCTTCCGCGTCCTCTTCGCTGTACTGATCATCGTCGTTGTCGTCAGCAGCCTTCCCGTTCGCTGCTTCCTCGACTTCGTCGACTTCGCGCAAGTGCTGCAAGTGCTCCGACTCTTCCACCTCGTCATAGTTGTCAAAGTCGAACTTGTCCGCATCAAAGTCGACTTCGCCGTCCGATGAGCACGAGCGAACGTCGAAAAAGCTCTTCTCGCTGTCGTTGTCGTCGTCGTCGTTAGTGGCGGCCTCGTGCGGTGCAGTGTCGCCACCTGTCGCCTCGTCACCAGCATTCGAAACGACAGTCTCCACCTGCGAACTGTCGTCTTTCGACTGTAGATCGCTGTCACCAGCAGCTTCGTGGCTCTCGCTGGCTGTGTTCACGACACTCACTTCATCGACACGAGCGGTCGGCGGTTCCACTGCTGCCGTCTTCTCTTCCTCTGCAGCAGCAGCTTTCGAGCGATGGGCATCGCAGTACTTCGCGCCCTGACGCGGTCGAGTCTGGCACGATTTGCCCTTTGCATTCGTCGCGTGGCACTTGGAACCCACGGGTGCTTTCGTTCGTGCATCCTGCGCCGCCTTGTGCTCAAAGCACAGCTTCTCCAATCGCGAAATCGCTTGTGCTTGGCATGGCTTCCCGTCCTTCCCGACGCCTTCGCACCGCGTGCTCGCGTGGGCCTCACAGTACGAATCGCCTGGCTGCGCCAGCGCCACGCAGTACTCGTCGCCAGCCACAGCCCAGCAGAGCGGATGCGCTTCGCACACGTTTCGCGGTGGCTCGTCGACAGCTTCTTGCGCGACCTGCACGTGCTCGTCAGTTGCACACACAAAGCACGCGTGCGAGCTGCAGTACAGCTGTGACTCGGACGTTCGTCGTTGCTCGCAGTGGCTCGATGTGCATAGATGGCTCGCACAATACTTGCGGTCGTCAACAACCACGTCTTGGCACTGCTGTCTTGCACTGCTGTCGTCCGCTGCACCCGTGTACGTGCACCGATGGCTGCTGCACAATGCGCTCGTGCCATCGGAAATCCCTTCACAGTGCTCGACACCGCACGCGGGCAGCGGCACCAAGCCAGTCATCCAGTGGTGGAGAATCTCCGCTGGATCCATCAACGGGTCATAGTGGCGAATCCCATCAAAGAGCAGCGCGATATCGTCACGGCGAAGCGATGGCACATCTCGTACGACCGCGGCTTCAGCGACAGCAAGAACTTTCTTGTGGCGATCGCCGTCTCCGTCGTCCTTCGTCTCCTCGTCGTCAGCCAGTTCGCGGAGTGCCTTCGCACACGCGACAACAGCGCCACCGACTTGCTTGAGCTCTGCTGCTGCGTCTTGACAAACCTTGCGGTCGCGCTTCTTCCTGCTGTCGTCGAGGCTTGCCGACCCCGCGTCTAGCAGCACAAACTGACACTCCTTGATCACGCTGAAGCGCTCGCGGAACCGGTGCACGTGGTCGTGCAGCGTATGGAGCCGCCCAATCTCGTCGGCCAGTTGCGTCAACTCTGCCGACCGCCGAGACGCATTATACTCCAGATACGGCAAGAGTTCCGGCTCACTGCAACCGCCGCCAATGCGCACGAGCGGACGGTGCCCACCGAAGCGGTTCCTGTTCGCGTTGTGGTTCATGTACGGCTCCTTACGCACAAGGTCGAGCAGGAACTCGTCGATCGCGTGGTTCTTGTACGAAAGGATGAGAATCGGCGGCGCACCGACCGACTCCGACACCTTCATCCAAAGATCGCGGATGACCAGTAGCGCGCGGACGACCACGACACCAAGGTACGATTTGCCTGTTCCAGGCGGCCCTTGTGTGCAGTGTACTGGGAACCGAAGCGCTTCCATGAAGCTCTCAAACTGCCCGGCGTCCAGCGTGGCAGCGGTCACCAGTTCGACGAGTCGACGCTGCAGTGTATTGACAAGACGACCATCACGGCGGATCTGCTGAATGGGATCCAGCTCGCTCTCGGCGACCAGCTCTTGAATGCGGTGGGTTACCGACGAGCCGGAAGTCGTCGAAGCGTACACGGTTCGGACTGCATACTTTTCGTCCGCAACGAGGTCATCTAAATCGTCAAAGAGCTTCAACCCGCCAGCCGACAGCCCCGGAGTCGCTACCTCCGGGCGCCGACGCAAGTTCAAAAGTGCACCGCCCTGAAACGCCATGGGCTCTGCGCTCTGGTGCTCCAGCGCTGTCAGCACCGGCACGAACTCGGGTACGAACGTCAGACAGTCGATGATTGCGATCGCGGTTCCTTTCGGAACGCTACGGTCCAGCAACGGGTTCGGACTGTCGTCGAGCGAGTAGTTGAGCAAACTCAGTGCGACTTTCCCAGTCTCTCGCTCGCGAAACTCGTCGCGACTGTCGCCGTGCAGTGCAATCTTCGCCCAGTAGATCGGGTCTGTCGGCCGCAGCGAACTCCCACAACTTTCCAGCACGACAACGCCCACGAGGTTCGGACACGCAAGCCGCTTCGTCGTCTTCCAGTGGATCGGAGCCAGTGGCGGCTTGCGGGACGCGACTTGCTCGACGTAGATCGAGCCGTCAAACCGCACGGACGTGACTGTGCTGTCGTAGATGTGCGTCGACGCATTGCTCGATGGCGGTCCGCGAAGCTGCTCCTGGCGCTGATTGGCGCAGCGGCTACAGTACCCACGGTCGTGGAACCGGTTCGCACACACAAACTCCACGTGCCGCGCACAGTTGTGCGACTTGCACGCGACGCCAGCTTTCCCACTCCCCCCGATCGGCCACAGTGGCTGGTCGCACACTTTGTCGTTTGCTCCTTTCACTGTACAGTGCGGCAAGAGCGCATTGTTCCCGTCGACAAACGTCATCCCAATCCACAGTTTGATCACCGACTCAAAGTACTCGTCTGGCGACTCGTACACGCCGCCACCAGCCTTCCCCGGCACCTTCATCTTTGGCAGTTGGAGCGGTTGAAAGTGCTTCCAGTCCGTCAGCCACCCAACTGTCGGGTTCTTCCAGCTCAGCGGCACTAGCGCTGTCGAGCCAGCGCTCGCGTCTGCTTCTGGCGCGGCGACGCTCTTAATGGTCCACTCGACGTCGAGCTTTTCAAAGAGATAGTCGAGACGAGTGCGAGCCGCTCGGTGCTCTTTGAAACGCCCCTCAAGGACGTCCTGCGCCTCACTCAGCATCCCAGTGATCACATCACTGACGTCGGCAACTGGGACTGTCCACGTGAACTTGGTCAAGCGCTGTCAACATAACGAGTAAGCGAGCGTTAGAGGATGCCAACACCGGCGATTCTCGGCTCACTGAGGCGCGTGACGCACCTCAAAGAGCTTCTCGACCAGCTCGACAGCTGCTAGCTTCTCGTCACTTCCCGCGCCCCCGTCGCTCTTCAGCTCGCCCAACAGGCTCGAGACCCCTCGACCTACGTCGCGAATGTTCGGCGGGTCAATCTGACTCGAGAACGGCAAGCGCGTGAGTGCCGAGAGGACGATCTGGAGCTGCAGTGTCGGCAGCTCGGCGACTTTGCGCCAGCAGTCCTTCCACAGTGTCTCCGAGTCCTGAATGAGCTTCTGGAGCTTGTGCGGTGGACACTTTTGCAGCCCCGCAAAGACAAAGCGCTCAAACTGGTTCGTGCGGCCGCTCGCTGACGCTGTTGGGTCGAACCGACTCGTGTGACCCGCTGGTCCGCGTCCACCGCCAGTGTGCTGCTGATTCCCAGAGCCCGAGCTCTCGTCTCGGTGTTGCCATTTGGGTCCACGGCCCCGGCCGCTTGCGCCACCCCTCACAAAGCCCCGACCCACTCCTCGGCCACCGCCTCTCGGCCCGCGACCGCGGCCCCGTCCAGACACGTCCATGCTCTCGCTCTGCTCTCCGTCTCGATTCACTCGACTGCGCTTTCGACTTGGTCTTCACGCGGTGAAATCCGCACTGCGCTGGATCGTGCGTGGGTTCACAACCGTGGCACAGCGTGCTGGGGCGACCCGGCGCCAGGGTTCCATCATCAGATTGACCCACGCTCGCGCCAGACGAAAGAGATGGACAGACCGCGGCTTTCTGTGAACGCTCGGCTTGCATTCGTGAAAAGCCTTTTAGCAGCGCTGTTACATGTAGCTGCACGATCCAACAGCCAGCAGCAACTTGCGTTTCGTTTCGTGGCAACTCGAATGCTTCCATTTGCGGTGTGGACGAGGTGTCAGAGCGCAACTGAGTCGGGTGGAATGGAATGCCTCCTGGACTTTGTCAGTATCCACAGCCCACGTGATTTTCAACCTCAATGGCTTCGTGGACTTTGTCCTTTGTGTCCGACGGAATCGGCTGGCTGCAGCAGCTTAACCACGAGCGGCAGCTGCCGCGCAGTCGCGCGTTCCCAGCCGACAGCATATCGTCGCCCACTGAGTTGCTCGACGACTTTCTCAAGAAGCGCATGACGACCGCCATGGTCAGTGCCAACCCGCACGACGACGAGCTCGACCTCATGGTCGCGATGGCGTCCGCCATGGCAGCAACCAGCTCGACCGGCAGCAGCACAGCGTTCACGAACAGCACACGGTCAGGCCGCCAATTGTACTTTGCGACTACAGACGACCTCTTCATGCGCTCGTCGATGCTTCGGAGAGATTCGACAGCGACAGTTTCGACAGCTCCACAGCTACAGCAGCAGCACCAACAGCAACGCAGACTATCGTACACACGACCCATGACGCGTACGTTAAGCTACGAGCAGACGCGGCCTCGGAAGCTCCCGCTCTTTGTCTCGACGTTCAATATGGGCGAGCAGAACGTGCGCGAGAGCGAGGTCGCGAGCTGGATCCCGCTCGGGTACCAGGTCTACGTCATTGGCGTGCAAGAGTGCATGGACCTCGCGGACCTCCAGGCCAAGATCCACCACCACCTCGTTGTCGGCTCGCAGTGCAAGTTCGTCCACTACTCGCGCGAGATTGGCAAGCGCGCAACTGCGCTCGGGTACCACGGGTACATTGCGCTCACAGTGTTTGTGCGCGAGAGTGCGGTGGTTGACGGCCGCTTCCAGATGCCCCACCGCCAGAATGCGAACAAGAGCGCACAGGAAGTGTACCGAGGCAAGTCATTGCTCGTCTTTGGCCGCGCTGCGAACAAGGGAGCGGTCGGGATGGCGTTCCGTTTCGAGCACACGTCGTTCGCGTTCGTGACGTGCCACCTCGCGTCCGACTCGAGCGCAGCTGCGCGGCTCTCGAAGAAGCGGAACAAGTCCCGAGATGGCAGTGCGACAGTGCAAGCACCGCCCTCGAAGCTCGAGCGCCGCAACCAGGACGCGATGGAGATCCTGCAGACGCTCTACTTGGACGACGAGGACTTTGGCTTTGGCTTCCCACTGCTGCACCACCACAGCTTCATCCTGGGCGACTTTAACTACCGCATGACGCGCCGTAGTGCGAGCCCACAGGCGGTGCTCGACAGCTTCACGCGCGTCGGAGCTGCGCTGGCGTCGACAATCGACGTGATCCCACTGCCGTCGTCCCCGCTCTCGGTCCACTCGAATGACGAGACCGAGTCGCCAACGAACAGCTACGGCTTCCAGCGGTGCCTCACGCCCAAGATTGAGCGCGCATCGACGGTCGCGGCGCTCGTAAGCGAGCACGATGAGCTCCGTGCGCTGCTCGATAGCAAGCAGCTCTTCTACGGCTTTGAGGAGCCTGCGATCACGTTCTTCCCGACGTTTCGACGCGTTCGTGGGGAGCGCTTGGACCCAAGCAGCGCACTCTCGTTCGAGCGCAACTATACGCTCGTGACGAGCAAAAGTGGGTCCCGCGTGCCGTCGTACACGGACC